>APFE030333550.1:16595-82097 GCA_000404065.3 Pinus taeda
TCCTTATATCCTGACCTCGTTGGGGACATGCAAAGAAAAACAGAGAAAAAGCAGACCGCTCTGATACCACTGATCCGGATTTAAACAGGAACACAACAAAATACAAAGATAACCATATACACAAATATGCAGCAGAAATAGTACTTCATTTCATTAATGGAAAATACTGAAATATGCTTACAACCAGAAATGGAAATAAACCAGCTAGGGTGATGGTAGCTTATCCCTGAGAAGAGATGTGGTGACTACATGCCTCTGAACTGTCTTACAATGAGGCTCAGAGGCCTATTTATTGTTGAGAAACAATGAAAAATCCTTCACATCCCAAAACCTAACCCTAGAAGATGAAACGCCAAATTGTGGGCCCCGTTTGGGTAAATTGGTCCATCAATTTCCCGTGGTCGTAACTTTGGCATATGATCTCCGTTTGACGCGTACGATAGCTCGTTAGAAAGATCTATCCGAGAACTACCACTTTGGGAAGGGAAACATCGGTCCACGGACCCATGTTGCCCCAATTTCCAAAAACGTCGTTTAGGGCCTCAACGGCTCCGGAGTCAGACCCCGAAAAACTGCTCTAAAAATAGTAAGTTGTGCTACAATTAAGGAAACTGAAAATGCTGAGAGAAACAATGATGGGGGTCCAGATGGACTTGGTAGGTGGCCACCAATATCCACCTGGATCATTGTCTTTTTGAACTCGTAAAAGTAAATGAAAAGATGTCTACTCAGTATAACCCTTTTCCGGACTGAGATAGACTAGCTATGAGAAAGGAATACCTTAGTCGAACATGGCTAAGAGGTTCTCTTGAGTATTGTTTTCTATCTTGTTAGACTTAAGAGACTATGTACAAAAAGGGACCTCTGGAGTTTCCTTTTTGCCTCTTTTTCAAACTCTCTAAACATGAAAAACATGTCGAGTTACCACTCCTTCAGACTCGCAAAGCTAAAATGACAAAGGACTTGTCACCATGACGAGACCAAGCTACTCCTTCCTAAGGCTCGTTAAAAATACTAGGATGGATTCATTTGAAGGATGAACTAATACGACAAGCATATGGTATCCTCTTCAAGCTTGAGATTAAAAGGAATGTGGTACTCCCTAGAAATAGTGGGGGGGAATGGAAGTTAACATATATCCTGTATTTTGTATAAAGGCATCATGTCGCTCTTGAACATCACACTTACATGTATTTTTTGTTGGGTTTGGGTTATCCTCACTTCATCACTTGCCTTACTGGGTTTTGGGAATCCATTTGCCTATCATCTGATTATATCATATTGTCATCATGACCTCTGGTCATATGTTGAATCAAATGCTTCCAAATTCTGGAGTCGTGTCACCAATATGTTCAAGAGAAGTCCCGTCTACAATTCAAACTACTTGTACCATGTTTTACTTTTCTGCAACAATCCTGAATCACTCTTGCCAACTTTGCAAAATCCTATGTTTCATGTTGATGATGTGGGAAACATTATGGCCCTCCTTCGATAGATCACTTCCTTTCAACTACAACTCATTATCCATGAAGATGATCTAGAAACTCCCTTTCAGTACCTTAGAGCTTGCATGCCTCAATGGGAGGTTCTTCGCAGTCAACGATAGGTTCGCATCATTGGCATTTGATCGAATGATTCTGCTAGTGTTTGACTTCAACTTCATTGTTCACACTTGTGGATTGTGTTGTTCTACCTTGAGAATCATCGTCATGACCAATGTTATGAGAAAATTAAGGCATGTGCTTAAACCTTGTTAATACTAAATATTTAGAAAGGGTTGATTCTTTGCCTCTGAACACTAATTTGATTTAAAATTGTGTAGAAAGGAAAAGATGTAAGAGGCTACACTTTTCTAAATATTCAAACTGAATTTTTAGTTAATCATAAAAAATAATGCAAGTAAACAATTTTTACAGCCCAACAATATATATTTAATCTTATGAAGACGATTCACAATTCATAAATGTAGAGGAGCTTATAAAGATAAACAATCCAATAAACCAATCTCTAAAATAGATTATAGCTTTAGAGGGGATTTAAGATATACTGATATTCAGTTTTATCTTACCCAATTTTTTTCATAAAAACTTAAATACATGTAGAACAACAAAATCAAGTGAAAACATAAGAAAATCTCACAAAGTGACAAGTTGTTTGAAGTAAATCCAGAATCCTTTCATTAATATAAATCAATTTCAGTTTGATACAATTTTTCTTTAGAAAACTCATCCAAGGGTTCAACCCTTAATACATCGAATTGTTACTTATTCATACAAAAATATTTGGATTCTAGAAATATCTAATTGATTTACAAAAATAGTTCAAAAATGTAGGAATGCTTTTAAACTGTTGAGGTTGCTGGCACTATCTTCGAGGAAATGGTTGATGACTTGGCCCCAAAATGTGTTTTCTTGTTGTTTGTTTGTTGGAGATAAAAAAATTACACGATAGTATCACACAACTGATCCCACCTTTCATCATTGGGTATAGAAATATTTTTTAGATTTCTATAAACTTCATCTACTTGAGTATATTTCTCGAAAGTTAGATTGTTGATGAAAATGTGCTTGATTTCATGTTTGATAGTTAAATCAAACTCCAAAGATTCTATTAAAGCTTTAACTGTGACATGTCCTTTGATACCTGCAAAATTGGATTTATTTGTTGCAATAATGTAAAGTTTCTCACAGTAATCTTCCAAGTTGATTAATTTGTTATTGGGAGCTACTAACCCTGGAAATCCTCTTCGATTCAGAAAATTAAATTTAGTATGAAATCTCTAGACAACATTTTCTAGAGTTTGACACTTAGTCTCCAAATGAGTCATTAAATTCCTTTTTTGCAATACCTTCTTGATTTCTAGGATGGTCTCTGTCCTATTTGCAATCTGGATCTACTCTAACTCTTATCTAGAATTTTGGTTCAACACCTTGATCATGGATGTAGCCTCAACTAGTTTTTGTCCCAGTGCTGTTCTGACTTGTTCAATGGTTGTTTTTCACTTGCCAATTAACTCTTCTTGTTCAAAAATAATCTGAATGGATGACCAAAACTCAATTATGGCATGATTTATATCCATCCAAATACTTTCCTTGGCTTGGGCCAAGGTTTGAACCATCAGTGATTGATTTTCTAATTGATCAATCTTCTTGGAAAGTTGGTGAGATTTTTGCATCTCTTCCACCAAGAGGGTATCATTTTTTATCTTATGTGCTTCTATATTCTTTAGCTTTTGTTGGAGCATATCATTTTCTTGTCTCTGAAGAGACAGGTCCTGCATAACTTTGTTGAAATCATCTGGTACTGATGTTGAATCCCTTGTTATCCCTGCAACTATAATTGCTATGTCTGTTACTGTACCTATAGTCAATTGTGCAACCTCTTATTTTTCCTTAAGTAGCTTCTCTATTTGTTCCTCCATTTTCTTTATCTGTATATTTTGCTCAATGATCAATTTGAGCATATCTTCTTTATGCTGATTACTTTCTTATATACCTTTTGTTTATGGATCCTTTGTACAAGGTAACTTCAGCTATTTCTTGAGTGTCACTATGTTTGCATTCTTTTTCTTGAGGATCTCCTGCACTGCTTTGACATCACTCGGATCATAACCCAGGTTGATCACCAAATCTTCCAGTGTTCTAATTTTAGTGTCCTTTTGCTAATGAATAAATTTTCTCCAATTTTAATTGTGCTTGGACATTGGTGAGAGATGTTCTTAACTTTGAAAGTGTTATAACAGTATTTGTCATGGTGGAGAAAATAATTTCTCCAGACTATCTATGCATATCCATTTGATTAATGGGATGTATTTTCTTTGCATCAAATGAGAAGATAGTCTTATTATAGTTTGAAGGAGTTTTTGGAGATGTCACTTGAGCTTGTAAGAATGCCATTCACATCCTTCCTTTCTCACTATCAAATGTTGTTAAAAACCTATGCTGGGAGGTAGATGTCTACTTCCAACATTGAGCATAGGTGTTGGCTTTGAGTGTTTCAATTTTTCTGCTTAATTTCCAAAAACTTATTGAAGATGTTGGGATCATCATGTTTACCCAATTATGTTGACTGTGATTTTCCTTAAGTATTATATGAGGCCGAGGAGGATGGGGTATCAGGGAAGAGCTCCTCTGACTCTGTGGGAACCTGTAAAGCAATCATAACAATATTTTCTTGTTCTGAATGGTGACATATTTGAGATGTGTCCTCTACTTTTTTGTTGAATGATGAATTCTTGGCAACTTATTTCTGTACATGTTGAAGATGAAGGTTCTTCCCTTTTCCTTTTTCCTTGTTTATCTTGAGGTACTAGAGTGTGGACAGTGGTTGTAGATAGAATATGTTGTTCTTCTTCTTGTAGTGTATTTTCCTCACATTGGTCTTGATACATGAACTTTTCAATATTTGGTTTGGGGGTATGATTATAAGGTGTGGTTTTGAGTTCCACCCTTAAATGAAAATTGAATTGCTTGAGGATTGAGCCTGCCTCATCTCTTGTTGTTCTCGTATTACATATGAATGGTCCCACTTGGGTCTTGATCTTAAATTGTGATTTTCTTTTACCTCAGACAAAATGGATTTCATCCATATTGATCATCTGCCTTATGTATTTCAGAGAGAAAACACTCATTGGAACATATATAGGCAACGTGTAGGGATCCAATTCACATCCATATACCCGTATCTTTGAATAATTCTAGTATAGATACCAGTCTCCAGTTTTTGTCTACTCAGTCAGGTGAAAAACCATTTTAATCTCTGAACTGATCCTTGGCTCACTCTGATGGCTAAAAAGTCCTACAACTGTATGAAAAAAACTGTGTATGAAGTATGCAAATTTAAACTCTATTGAGTTTTTCCTGACTAATGAAGTCCACAGTATCACTGGTTGGTTGATGCCTTGATCATCTTGTTTATGTAAATTTATTGGAAAGTTATCTTCTTGTTGAAAAAGAAACATATAGACTAATAGAGATGCATATTTAAACATGCTTTCTGTAGTAATATTCATCATTTATTTATGCATATTATTAGCCAGAAATTGATGGAAATTAAACATGACCGTTGGCTTATGTTCATTAGATAAAATAGATAGAAAGCGTAGAATAAATTCATCTACCCACTAGTCTGATTGATACCCTAAAAGGCAAGAAAATAAAGCAATGATTTGTTTGGCTTTCTCTGGGAACTTAGAAGTTGGATAAGGGGGATTTTTCTTGGGAAGTTGAGAATCTTCTAGAAGGTAAATCTTGAAAATCTGGGCTCTCTGAGGAAAGGTGAGCTCATGATACAAATCCATAAGGACAACTACAAAAAAATGGCTGAGGGAGTCATTTTCAGGAATTAGCAACATATGGTTTATGGTTCCAGGTGCAATTGAGATTAAAATGTCTCAATTTTGGGCCACAATGGTTCTTTGTAGTGGATTGCATCTGGCTTGACACCACATCACAAGATTAGGGAAATAGTGTGTCTGTGGGAACATGAACATGGGTAACAGGGATTCCAAAGGTTAATTTCATCTTGCTGGTCTAGGTAGTTTTGCTTCAATCAGTGGTGTAATTCGAGCAGGTCAAATTAACACTCGATAACGACAATTTTGTAATACTAGTATGCCAATAGCACATGATGGAGGTCCAGAGTAGCAGAGCTTTTAGGGTTATCCTCACTCTTTGATTTTCTACTGGAGGATTTGCCCTTTCCCTTTGGTGCCACGTCTAAGGAGTTTTAGAAGGAACAAGATAACAGAGATTCGGCATGAACAGGTACCTGGATGAGCGATGAATATCTGTTAATGGTAGTGGGCTGTGAATTTGCTGGGATTGATAGGTTCTGGCAATAGTGGGAGTTGTGAGAGTTGAAATAAGCACCTACAATAAAAAATAGTAACAACGCAACTAGGAGAGTCGTGCAGGATGAGTCGAGGTGGATTTTATAAGACTTAGATCAATTATCGTTGCGGTTAGAACCGTTACAGAATGGGATTTAAATTAATTAATGAGCAACACAAAATTTTCAATGGATAAATGTATAATGGGTAGATGGCAACAAAAATAGGTGGTGAGCACGTGGTAGAATGAAAAGTGGTGCGATGTAATTAGCGGTAGGTAAATACGGAAGGTGACCATTGGAGGGAGTGGAGGAGAGATATGCAGCTTTCAGAGGGGGGGAGTAGTGTTATATGGTTATTAGCGAGGGGGGTGTGAAGTCACGAGGAAGTGCCACATTGTGTGGGGCTTGAGAAAAGAAATACCGCTTTTCAAAGCCCCCTCCCTGCCGTTAATGGGAAATGGGATGAGGGGGTGCGAAGTTGTTTCCCCGTCGTTGATCCGGGCGGGGAAAATCATGGCCATTGAAAGGTGCCTTTGGGATATCACAAGCCAACAAAACATCTTGTCATCTCCTGACCTTATAATAAAACCCATTTTTTAATTCTTATTACAAATTGCTAATCATGTTTAAATGACATGATTAGTTCATTTTTTTAACTAAGATTAATCTATCTAAAGCATGACTAGTATATCATAAGGGAACATTTGATCTAGCAAACCGTCTTTTTATTTCCTAAGGTTACTTATAACCCTATTCTAGTGCATAAAATGCAATTGACCAAGTTTAAATTCTTTGGTCACTTTTCGCTAATCTATCTTGTCTACTAATTTCAACCAAGATTAGACAGTTTGGTTGAATTATTTCCTAATCTAAAAACATAAATTTAAATATGTTCGATCATAATTATACTATATGATTCAAACAAAAATTATTTCTAGTGGAATTTGAGCTTGCTCACTTGTACACTTGTTTTTCTTTTCATGCGGTTCTTTTAAAAAAAATTATATTTTCATTCTTTTGTTATATTTTTTTATACTCTCTTTTATTAATATCTAACTTATCAAAATCATTTATGGTACAACATCGACTCCAACTGGGGATTGCTTCCTCTTGCAGGATGCAGAGAACTTGCATATCCATGTGCATTTTCCTCGGGTTAATGGGGTCTCTGTTGAAAACAATTACACATTGCTTAAAATAAAAACAATCCAGTGATGTACAAATGATGAATGAATGAAGGAATCTCAATATTGGATATGATGCTTCAAATATTTCCCATTGACAGGCCATGAGGAATATTGTCCTTCCAAGTTCTACAAGATAAAAGTATTGTTGCCTTTAACCTATGCAATGTTAAAAGGTCCAAACCATAGATTATCAAAATTTCCATGTTTTCCTTTATCTTCCCTTCTTTCATCGCATGTTAATACTAAATCTCCTCCTTTAAAATCTCTTTCTCTAGCCTTTTTGTTAAACAAACTTTTCTTTTTGTTTCGATATTTCTTAAGCTTATAATGAACTTCATCTTTGTTTTAATTAAGTTCTATAATCTGATTGATTCTCCTAGAAAAATCATCAGGTTCTTCATTTGCTCCTTCTAAAAATATCATGACAGGAAAAGCTAGCTGTGTAGGAAATATGGATTCTTTACCATAAATAAGCTGAAATGGAGATTTACCTGTTGACCTGTTTGGAGATATTTGTTTTCCTAAACTACATATGTGAGATGGTTTTCCCAACTCCTTTTGTGGTCTTCCAACGTTTTCTTAATGAAATTAACCAGGCTCTTGTTTGAAGACTCTACTATTCCATTTCCCTGTGGATAGTAGGGGGTAGAATGATGCAACAAAAATTGGTATTCATGACAAAATTCAATCATTTTGACACTGTTGAATGCTATTGCGTTATCTGTAACTATCTGTTGAGGGCATCCAAACCTAGATAGTATATATTCTTCAATAAATTTAATAACTACAATGTCATTTTCATTCCTAACTGGAATTGCCTCTACCCATTTAGTAAAGTAATTTGTGGCAGTTAATATCCATTTATGTTGGTTGCTTGATGCTGGATGAATTTCCCCAATGAAACCCAATCCCCACTGTAGGAAAGGTGCTTGAACTAGTACTGGAACTAGAGGAAGTGATTCTAATCTTTTCTTTCTAGCAAACATTTGACATTGAGTACTTCTTCTAACCTTTTCTCCTACTTGTGCAAACAATGTTGGGCAATAAAATATTGCTCTAATAATTTTATATGTTGTAACTCTCTAAGCATAGTGTCCTCCACAAATACCTACATGAAATTGATCAATAATTCTTTTTGTCTCACTTTCTGTCAAGCAAAGCAAAAGGATTAAGTGTTGGGGGTTTTCGTAGTGCATTATATTAGATATCATTTTTGGGATTCAACTGCATTGAGTAAGTCATTCATCTATGACCATTTCCATGAGAGGTAGTCGTAACTGACTAATTCCTCATGATTTTTGAATAGTCCACTTAGTACTCATTGCATCGGGTGATGCTCACAAAGGTGAAGAAGTGGGATTGAAACTAGTGAAATAAATCACATAGCGTTAATCATCACTTCTGGGGCTTGCACCTGGTAACCCAGAATTCCCGAGAGGTCACCCATCCAAGATTGTCTCTAGATCAAGCGCGCTTAACCCGGGAAGTCCTGGTTACCGGGTACAAGCCCCGAAAGTGATGATTGATGCTATATGATTTATTTCACTAGTTTCAATCCCACTTCTTCACCCCTGTGAGCATAACCCGATGAAATAAGTGCTAAGTGGACTATTCAAAAATCATGAGAAAATAGTCAGTTATGACTACCTCTCATGGAAATGGTCATAGATGAATGACTTACTTAACACAGTTGAATCCCAAAAAATGATATCTAAAGCAGAAGGATATTGAGTGGATCTTTCCAATACAGATTTGCATTGATGATAATTTATTTTATGGCCCTCAACTTTAGTTTCTTGCATTGACTATTTGTAAATTCATATGTACACTCAAAATCTCTAAGAAAATGTACAATATTAGTGTACCATTCAGATAACAAGAATTTCTCATCAATATGAATAGGAGTTGATTGAATTGAAGATGAAGGTTCTTGTGGATTCTTCTTTGCTGAAATTTGAGAAGGTTCTTGTGTATTCTTCTCTATTGAAATTTCCAAAACAAAATTTATCCCCAAAACATTACAATTTGACTCAGCTAAGAGTTTAGCCTAACCAAGACCTTTTACCAACTTTGTAGTTTTGATAATGAGATCAAATTCTAATATCTTAGTAATCCATATTCCTCTTCTTCCATCAATATCAGGTTGAGTTAATATGGTTTTAACAACACTATTTGGAACATAGTCAATAATGGAAGAATGAAGGACATAGACTCTAAAATATTTTAATGCTTGAACTAAGGAATAGGCTTGTTTTTCAATAATATCATATTTGAGTTCAACATCTCTCATAACTTTACTGAAAAAGGCAATAGGCTGGTCATCTCCATTCTCATTCTTTTTTAAAATAACAACATCTAAGGTGGTTTTAGAGCCAAAGGAAAAATACAAAATGGTTCATAATAGTTTGGACTGGTCAATATTGGGGCATCAGAAGTAGCTTTTTTTAATGCGGTCAAAAGAAAATCTTGCTGGAATTGTCCATTTGACTTCATGATCTTTCCTCAACATATCAATGATATCCTTAATTATTTAAGCATAATTAGGTATAAATCTCCTTAAAAAGTTGATTTTTCCAAGAAAAGCCTGAATTTCTTTTTTATTCCTTGGTAATGAAAGTGCTTGGATAGTTGAAACTCTTCTGGGATCAATGACCACTCCTTCCTTCGAAATAATATGGCCAATAAATTTTCCTTCTTTGATTGCAAACAGGGACTTTTTGGGATTGAGTGATATCCCACGAGTCAAGGGAGATGCATGGGGGTTTTAACACATGGAGGGGAAAAGGAAGTGTGCCCCTTAGATGTTTGTAATAGTACACAACTTGAAAGGAACACACGAGTGGAATGAAATCATAGGGTGAGATGTGGAATAGTCCACAAGTCAAAGTGATGGGTTAATCCAACAACACACATTTAACAAGATTCATATAATTGCATACAAAGTAGTTCATAAGAAAATGCGTAAGTTAAACAACATACATTGCTAAAGCAACCAAAATAGTCTAACTATGATAACAATATATGCATGAAAGCGTGTTGGCTCTGTTATTATTATTATAAGTGAAAGTTCCATCCATACATACACCATTAACATCCACTAGCCCCAATAGTGGAACATTACAGTCAAGAACACTTGCTCCTCCAAAGAAGTATACTCACTCTACGTTGTGGAGAAGCCAAGGTTCGTCATAATACTCCCAAGCCTTGTCTAAGACCTAGCCTAGCCAAAATGTTGGCTCCCAAAAGCCTGTTCCATGAGTTATGAGGTTCTGTTTATAAAAAAGGGTGGGGTGACCCTTGACATTCCCCTTTGTGACTCTTTGAATACACTCATGACTCTTCAAATTCTTTACAAATAACTCATTATATTACATAGTGTCTGTTCACATTCCACTAATGTGTTAGATAATCCAAAAATAAAATATTATCATAGGTTATAAATTTGGAATAAAATAATTATTAATTTAAGATATTAAATTAATAATTATTATTCTAGAATGTTTAATTATTTAATGGAGACATTTAGAATTAGTATATTGTTGTAACAAGATATGACTCTCCAAAAGTGTCGTATCTAGGCTCTAATTTTAGGGATTTGTTAGCTAGTTATTTTGAATAGCATTTATTGTAAATGGACACTTGTTATTTAATAAGTGATCATAAATTAGAGGTAGTTAGGACATTGAGCTTATAAATAGCTCATTGCAAGAGTGTTTGGTTGTTCGGGTGTAAACTCTTGCAAAATAAAATATGTAATTGTTTTTTTTTATTAATAAAATTATGTGTCTGAGGACACTTCTGCCATTTTGTGGTATTAGAGCTCCAGTAATGCTGTAGTGGATGTGAGGAGAAGATTCCAGCTCTACAAGTTTTTGGAAAACTCCATTGAATTGATCAGCATATGATTGGTATGGAATTTGTCCAGTTTTTTGTTCAAAGGTAACAGAAATTTTATTATTGATTTTAGATTTGTAAATTCTAGAATCACTTTTTTTATTGTAAAAAAAGGAAATATGCAAATCTGTGTGACTTTTCTGCAAAATTTGTATGGCTATTGTGATGCAACGATGTGGATTTTCATCTATTGAGTGACGGTGCCAACATTTGCATTCAGACTTTGACAAAGACTCTTGTGCCCTACAGATTCTTCAGACTTCTTTGATTCCTGTTTTCTCACACTTAGTTGCCTCGCCCTCTTACCATGGTTTCAAGTGATCCGTCTGAAAGACTTGAACACATTGGTGCTCCCTTTTAAGGCTGAAAATTAGGTGTATGGTGGGAACGTTGCATCAAAGTGGATACACTGCTGCCTTCTGGAGAGAGACCTGCATACATGTTTTCTCTTGGTGTATATGTGTTTTTTCCCACAGTGCATACACTTTCTTTTTATTCGTTTGCGTGACCTTGCAGACGTACAAGCTGGAAGGCTAAACGTTGCATTGTTGTTGGCTATCTGGATATAAAAAATTTATAGCGTTGTATTGAGCACCGCACACGTGTATATTTAGTTCTGGGTATTGATTTAATGTGGGTAATGCAAGTTGACTTTAAGGATCATCGTAACATGAGAAGAGCGCATTAACAGTTTCCTTGACTGCTCACTGGTAAATTGTGTATTTTTAAATAGAGAAAAGTACACCTAATTGCAGTGTTCAATTTCCAGAATTTATTTTTCTGCATATTTAGGACTTAAGTGAGAATCCAGAGGTCTGCAAATCAACAAGGGTATAAAAAGGAGGCGAGTCAGTTCTAGCGAAAAATGCATCTCTAATACCTGAAATTGCGTACAAAAGAAAATAAAATTGCACCGAGGAGGAAGTCACTATATTTGTACATGAAATTACAGGAGATGTGGTCCATTACATTTTAGTAGAAAGTGATCCATTACACAAGGTTGACGAAGTATAAATGGCAAGCGGTAATTTAAATGGTAGCCTGAAACGAAGCCTTCATGACATCAATTTCCTTTGCGGTGGCAAAGAAATCAGCCTTTCAACTTCTGGTCAAATACTCCACCTTGAGATCTTCATTTGTTCATTTTTTCGTTGGTTCATAAAATTTTCAACGCATTAGTTTACAAATCACAATAAAAAAAGAGTGAAAATTCTCATGGTTTGTAATGAAGCATGGTAGTTTTTAATTTATGATGAGAGTGAAGAAGCAGAGAGATAAGGAATATTTTTTAATTTTGTAATTCTTTTTGGAGAGATAAGGAATATTGTTGTTGAAGAGATATGGTGAGTTTTTTGAATTTTGGGAATTTATTGTTTGTGGAGTAATAAGGTCATTTGTAAATTTTTGGAGTAATAAGGAAATTTTATTTGTAATTTTTTTATTTGGCGAGATAAGTGTGACATTGTAACTCAAAGTAATTTTACTTTGAGGGGGGGGTGGGGGGTAACTTTTTTTTACCAAGTTTTGCAAGATCATCATTGTAAAAGTAAAATTTTGAAAGTTACCTTGTAATTTTTGAGAAATTGACTAGAGCTAAGTGCAAACCTCATTCATTTTTCTCTTGCTTCAATGACTATACGAGGGTCAAGGCCAAGCCTCGATAGATCGTGTTTTTTTGCATGGTGTGTTGTGTTGCTCATCTTGACATTTTTGTTCTGATTCTTGGTGCGAAGCTTCAACACTACAATGTCTAAGTTGATTAATTTGTTTTCTGATATCGACAAACTTGAAGGCACAAAATCTTATAAAACATGGCATCGTCTCATCGAAAGCACTCTCATTTACAATGAATTATGGCAGGGTATATGTGATGGAGATATTAAGCCGAATAAACCCACAAATGCAGCTGCACTAGCAAAATGGGAAGTTAAGAATGCCAAAGCCTTAGCTCTTATTAAATGTTTTGTGAATGATGAAATGTCTGTCGATATAGAAAATGCTACAGATGCATGGTTTGCTTTGAAAAATTTTAAAGACCTCTTTGATACTCAACCTGAATCAAAGAAAGTTGATCTACAATTCAAATTGTTACAACAAAAATTGACTGCAGGAGGTGATGTTCTTGAATATATCTCAAGACTTAAGAATATTAGGTAGGAAATCATTAATGCTGGTTTTCTAGCAATAGATGATAGTTTTATGGTAACAATTGTAATTGCTGGACTTCCTTCTTCCTACAAGCATTTTTTGGAGACTTTACAATTAACTGTGAAATTAGAGAAACTAAAGTTCGATGAGCTCTGTGAAATGCTGACCCAACATGATAAAACCTTTGGGAAGAAGAAGAAAGTTGATGAAGATGTTTTTTTTTCACGAAGGCCAACACTAGTAAATCATCAGTAGATAGTTCTTGAGGCAGAGGTAGAGGGAATCAGAATCAAGCAGCACATAATGTACAAAATCGAGGTCGAAGCCAAAGCAGAGGAAACAATTTTAATAGAGGCAACAGTTCAGGAAGAAGTAATTTTCAAGGTAGAGGAAACAACCAAGGAAGAGGCAATTTTCAAGGTAGAGGAAACAACCAAGGAAGAGGCAATTTTCAAGGACAAGGAAATAATAATCAAGGTAGAGGACAATCTCAACATAGAAGTCAAAGTAGAGGCAGAGGACAATCTTCAGGAAGAGGAAGAGACTTAAGTCAAATTGTGTTTGAAGATGTAATAAAATTGGCCATTATGCTGAAGATTGTCGAACATCTCTTAATAAAATTCCCAAGTTTCAGCAGCACTTAGTGCAATTTGCAAATGATTAAGATGATGATAACTTAAAATATGTTTTTACTTCCTCGCCAGGATCACAATTTTTATCTCATCTTCGAAGTGACTATGAAGATGCTTGGATCTTGGATTCAGGGGCAACTCAGCACATGACTTGTCGACGTGATTTTTTTTGGAATTTTCAAGATTTCCAACTTAATTCCATTTTTCTTACTGACGATACAAAACATACTCATGGAAAAGGAGTAGTTAAAGTTTTTCTCCCTAGCATTGGATAAAAAATGATTTCCAATGTATGGTATGTACCAAATTTTAAGAAAAATTTGCTCTCTTTAGTCACGATTCGACAAGCAGGACATCAGGTGATTATGGAAGATGGTTTAGTCAAGATTAATTCAATCAAACAGAGCTTGAAAACTGTCATGACAGGTTATGAAGATGGAAAACTGTTACAGATGAAAGGGACAGTTATTCCAAGGAATTCTGATTTTGCAGGGGCAGTGACTACAGGTATTTCACCTGTAAGACTATGGCATGTAAGATATGGACATTTAAATTTTGAGAGTCTCTCTCAATTGCAAAAACAAGGAATGGTTAAAGGACTTCCCACTTTGAAAAGGGAAAATGAAAAATGTGAAGCTTGCATTTATGGCAAACAAAGTCGAGAAAGTTTTCCAACAAGTTCATGGCATGCAAATAGGCGACTACAACTAGTTCACAGTGATGTTTGTGGACCACTACAAACTTCACTTGGTGGTTGCAAATATTTATTACTATTCATTGATGATTTTAGTAGAATGACTTGGGTTTACTTCTTGAAGAACAAGTCAGAAACATTTGAGAAGTTTAAAATATTTCGCCAACTTGTTGAAAATGAAGTCAAAGAAAAGATAGGTACTCTCAGGACGGATAATGGGGGATAATTCACTTCAAATGAATTCAAAACTTATTGCAGTGAAAATGGCATAAGACAACATCTTACTAATGTTTACACTCCACAACAAAATGGAGTAGTCGAAAGAATGCATCGCACCTTGTTAGGAATGGCGAGATCCATGTTAACTTTTAAGAGGTTAAGTCCAACATATTAGGCAGAAGCTATACATACAATTGTCTACTTAAGAAACAGATCTCCAACTGCTTCTTTAGACATAATTACACCTTATGAAGCTTGGTTTAGTTTCAAACCTCGAGTTAAACATCTTAGAGTTTTTTGATCAATATGTTATGCCTTAGTTCCCAAAGAAAAACAAACTAAGCTTGACTCAAGAAGTTTAAAATGCACAATGATTGGCTATTCTGATGAGAAGAAAGGGTACTGTCTTTTGACCAATGGAAAATTTATTGTGAGTAGGGATGTCATTTTTTATGAAACTGAGAGTAAGAGTGCTGAAGAAATTGAAAATCTTCTTCACAAGTTAGAAACTAAGGGAAGTAAAAGAAATGGAAAAATGCAAAGTCAACCAACTTCACTAAATTGGTATGAACTTGATTTTTCTTCCTCTGAAGATGAGTCATCCAGTCCATCTACGTCAACAACATCATCTGGGTCTTCTAGCAATTCATTCACATCTCCAAGCAACAACAGTTCTTCTGATAGTGATTCTATAGACTCTTCACCTGAGCGCAGAACATCAATTTATATTAATCCTCTTTACAATGATGGAGATTTTTCAGAAGCGCAAACAAGTGAGCACCAACTACCGAAATGGGCAGTTCAAATTTTGAAAGAATTAAAGCATGATGAGCAGAATAAAATAGGCACCAGAAGGGCGCATAGAAGTGAAGGCAATTTTGCCTTGTTAGCAAATTATTTTACTGAACCTTACACATACAAAGAAGCAGTAAAACATAAAGAATGGCAACAGGCTATGGTTGAAGAATATCAAGTAGTCATTGATAACAACACTTGGAAACTTGTTGATTGTCCACAAAATGTTAAACCCATAGGATTCAAATGGGTTTACAGAATTAAGTATAATCAAAAGGGAGAACTTGAAAAGTATAAAGCATGACTTGTCACAAATTTAAGGTTTTGCGTAGCAGGAAGGCATTGATTATGAGGAAACTTTTGCTCCTACAGCTAAATGGAACACCATCTGATTAACACTTGCATTGGCCACTCAGAAAGGATGGAAAGTTCATCAAATGGATGTGAAAAGTGCTTTTCTCAACGGGGATTTACAGGAGGAAGTGTATATGACCCAACCGCCAGGTTTTTGAAATTGAAGGACAAGAACATAAAGTCTGCAAATTGATCAAGGCTTTATATGGATTAAAACAAGCTCCCCGAGCTTGGTATGCAAAGATGGATGAATACCTTAAGAAGTAGGTTTTCAACAAAGTGAATCTGATGATGCTTTGTATGTGCAGTGACCCTTGACATTCCCCTTTGTGACTCTTTGAATACACTAATGAATCTTCAAATTATTTACAAATAACTCATTATATTACATAGTGATTGTTCACATTCCACTAGTGACACTTGGAATTTCACTTACAACATATTTACAAATAATATACATTTTCCACATGTACCCATGTGAGATAAAATAGGCTAGAGATAGCCTAACAAGACAAAACATTATGACTCCGAAGTTTGGGGAAAGACCAACTCTGCAACCTCGACTTGATGCTTCTTGGCCACGTACTAATGCCAATCTTGGTAACTATGTGATGATGTCCCCAAACTACTTGATGGTGTCTTTTTGATAGTGTACTCTTGCCTTCATAAATTCTAGGTATATGGTCTTGGAACTATTAGAAAATTATATATTACAGAGCAATGGAATACATTAAATATTACAGAAATATAAACACAGAAAATGCATAAAACAAGAGAGACACAGATATACATGGTTCACCCAGTTTTGGCTACGTCCATGGAGAAACAACCAATCCATCTTTTATTATATTATCCAGCAAACTGAAGAGATACAACCTACAACAGATCAGTTGTAACTCCCTCTTCGCTCTCAATCTCCTCTCTTTTCCTCACTCAGAATACAGATTACATAGACGTAATACAATTCCATCATATATAGTGAGGGGTTGCCTTCTAGGGAAAAAAAACCCTAGATTAAACATAACTTCTACCGTTAGATCATCCACCTAATGAACGGCCCAAATTGACTAGAAATTACTATACTTTTATAAGGAAATTTTACATCTGTTTTTAGCTTCGGGAGCACTGCCCCCAAATCCCCGCCAAGGGACCATTGGCCCTTGGACCCCCCAGCCGTGGGGTATTAGCCCCCCCGGACCCCCACGGGGGGGATAAGTCCCCCTCGCACCCCCCCATGTGGAGGGGTGTATAATCTTCCTAGGGTATACAACTAGCTGAAACCTTTGAATACAAAATATAATCAGGCTCCACACCCAACAGGATCCTATTTCCAACTCATCCTGAAGCATGTGCAGCATGGTGTTGACCATGGAAGGACCACCAATGTACTTCTGCATGTTTTATATGCTCAGCTCCAAGCCATCCTTGGTGGCCTCTCACCTTAGCTGCTACAGGTACTTGTCGATCTCTAGCCGAACTTGGTTCTTGTGATTAACTTCAGTGAGGGAACTGATTGACGAGATCCTGTGTGTTCTTACCATGAAATTCAAACTCTTATACAACCGTGCATATGAAGCCTATATGTTGCCAATGAACAGGACAAGTTGCTCATAGTTCTAGATCAACATCTAGATGATCTGAATTGGATCCTAGAACACTCTCTAAGTTTTCATGAACTCTTTCAATTATGCCAAAAAGATTCAAGTATTAAAAGGATCGAGCTATCAGAAGGAATCCTCGTGACAGTTGCAGATTGTGACCAGCGCGAAGCAACGAGGACCCTCGGTCAAGTGTGCAGATTGAGGGCCCATGGTAACAAGCGCTGGGGGCAAACTGGCAAAAGCGGGAGCCGGCTCAGAGAAAGGGAGCCGGATAAGCACTAATTGCGTATCGCAGGGCGTCACCCTTAGTGAAGGAAAGCACTGAAGCGCCCAGACCCGAAAATGTTATAAAATGCAAAAAAGTACCGGTTTTGGTTCCGGTGGAGCAGGATTCTAAAAAAACCAGGCAGGATATCGAAAGGGCATCGAGGCAGTAAGTGGTTTAGACTGAGTCTTGCCCGATGCCACACAACGATTGACACTCATCCAGTGGAGGAGAGAGAAAACCACGCATATCAGACGGGTAACCATAGAGCTAATTATCTACCTGATATGCACGATGACTGTAGGATCTGGGGGGTCGTAATCAATGGCGGAGGCGCGCCCCAATGAATGATCGAGTTTGGTAGATGATAAAGCAAGATTATATGGGATTTGGAGTCCAATGTGGATGATGAGTTGGCAAAAGATTCGTATTTCACGAGCAATCTTGGAGCAAACGAAAATAACGACCGTTCAAACATTTCCAAGAAAACTGACACTCAGTTTGTTATGAAACAGGTGGCACCTCCCTGTGAAGCGTTACACAGTGATGATGACGAAAAACATAGGAAATCAAATGGGCAGAGGCAGGAGAACCAGAGTGTCGGAAGTGGAAATGAATAGTCAGAAAGCAGATTGGCTTTAAAGCCATGAACTGACAGAAACAAAGCAGGCAGTGAGTTAGTCAAGGAAGAAAGCCAAGAGCAGAGAACAAAGAGAAGAAGCCGAGCTGACCTGAAGGTAGCATCGAGCCAGACAGAGCCAGAGAGAGTCAGAGAGAGTTTGTGTACTCCAGAGAGGGCTTGAGAGGTTTAAGCGAACTCCTCTGTACTTGCCTGTCATGTATGAGTCTCAGATTGGGCTCATACTGCTGTGACCAATAGAGGTCGAGAGTTCAGTAAGGAGAGTCTGTGTACTCCAGAGACTTGGGGCATCCAAGTCCGGTCCTACTAATTTATATCTGTTGAGTGGGACTCAAATTGAGCTCACTGTTGTAAAACATTGCTTTGAAAACATAATAGAGAGGCCACCACTGAAGGCTGGACCGGGAGACATAGCCCAAGAGGATTAGGTGAACTCCTTATTAAACTTGTTGTGTTTATGTGCTTACCTGTTATGTTTTACTTTACTGCTTTCCATGCCTGTGTATTTTGCAATCTTATCAATCTGTTGCATAAAATGACATAGGCATATCCATGCACATGAGTCTGTAATACCTTTAATTCTTTGTCCTAGATAAATTCCAGATCAAGTGGTATCAAAGCTCTAGGGTACTAAGGTTAGACAAGCTTGTGCTGGATTTTATAATTGAATGCTAACTAGATCAAAGCTTAAATTAGGATAAGGAGAGTTGGTTGAAAGTAGCCCTGAAATTGGAAGAGTCTATCCTAAGAGGATAATGTCAGAAGAAAGTCCCTTGGACTCAGACCCTCAGTTCATGGATAGTTTCATGACCATGAGAGCCATGGTAGAGGAAATTTATAGAGAATTTAAGAAAGGTAGAGAGGAATATGCATCAAACTCCAAATGAGATAAAGGAGAAGAAGAATCTCTCCTCCATGACCACTCTAAAGGCAAAGGGAAAGAAGAAAAACTTCCCACACCTCCTAGTAGCCCTGAAAACAAAAAGAAGACATCTTTGATTAAATTAGATGTTAAATTTGATTTACCAATATATGATGGAGAGTTGAATGTAGAGAAGCTGGATAATTGGATTAGATAGATTGATGTTTATTGTAGAGTGTAGAGCATTGATTCATACAATAGTAAGATTCAGTTGGCCAGCCTACGCCTTGGAGGCACTACCTTGGTATGGTGGGAAGGCAGGACACAAGCTGACATGAAGAAGCATGGTAAGATTCTTTCTGTCTGGTGTGAATTTGTTTATGAAATTAAAAATCAATTCTATTCACTGGCCTATATGTAGCAAGCCATGATGAGTTGGCAAACTCTTTGACAATTAAAAGGGTAAAGTGTACAAAGTTACACTCAAGAATTTAGGAAAAGAGCTTTGATTCTAGGAATTTCTTTAGACTCACCTGAAATTTTGCTAAAGTATATAGGTGGTCTACACAGCTACTTAAGACACACAATCCTCATGTTTAATCCCACTAGCATAGATGAGGTATCTGTTCAAGCTACACATCTAGAGGCTAGAGGCAAGAATGTGAACCCAAAAGTTGGGGGATCATCAAAACCCACTGCAAGAAAGAATAAGGAGAAAAGAAAATAGAATTGGAAAGAGAGGAAGACAAATACTGTACAAAAGACCAAATCTTCATGCACTCACTGTAAAAAGGATGGGCATGACGATGAACACTGCTGGATTTTACATCCAGAGCCGAAACCCAAGAAGTACGAAGGCAAGAAGAAGAAGACAGCTGCAGCTATTCAAAAGGATTTGGGATCAGACTCAAGAGATGAAACAACAATTGCAACCACAGGTATAAAAGGTAAAATTTCTGAAGCATCTGCTAGTAATTCTGCACAATCTTCTGATAATGAAGAAAATGAGAGGAAAAGACACGAGTTTTTTCTTATTAGAGTTGTTTCCAAGCATCAAAAGATTAATACTTTGTTTGATAGTGGCTCACAAGTAAATTTAATTTCTGAAGCAATTGTAAAGAAGTTGGGATTACTAACCACACCTCACAAAAAGCCATATCCATTAGGTTGGTTATGTGATAAAGCACAACTACAAGTGACTAGACAATGCAAACTTAGGTTTTCTTTTGGGTCAACAGTTGTAGATGAATTGAGTTAGATATTGTTCCCTTGGATATACGTGGAATTGTTTTAGGAAGTCCTTACTTGTATGATAGAAAAGCTATTTTCTATAGAGATGAAAACAAGTACCAACTCATTAAAGATGCAATTGAATATATTGTAAGAGCTCACAAACTCAAGAATGATTATACTCTCATAAACTCAGGGTAGATGAAAAGAATTGTAAATTTGTGCAAACAATTGTTATTGATGGTTTTAAGGGAAAAAAACACCTGATAAAACCAATGTATTTGAGGGATGTAATGCTAAACAACAAGTAGATTTAGAAGAAGTTGTTTCAGAATATGATATACTATTTCAAGAACCTAAAGATCTACTACCCAAAAAGGAAATAGTACATGATATTAATTTGTAGCAAGATGCTCCATTGCCTAACATCAAAATGTACAGGTTGTCCGCTTTAGAGAATGTAGAAATCAAGAAGCAGGTACAGGAGCTGCTCGAGAAAGGGTTCATAAGACCTAGCACATCACCTTGTGGGTCTCCTATTGTCTTGGTGAGAAAGAAAGATGGCTCATGGAGAATGTGCATTGATAACTAGGCACTGAATAAAATAACGATAAAAAATTGTTATCCCCTTCCTCGCATAGATGATCTATTAGATCAGTTGAAAGAAGCTATTTATTTTTCCAAGTTGGACTTGCATAGTGGCTACCATTAGGTCAGAGTTGCAGAGCAAGAAGCATGGAAGACTACTTTCAAAACAAAGGAAGGATTGTATGAGTGGTTGGTTATGCCTTTTGGCTTAACTAATGCTCCTGCTACTTTCATGAGAATAATGAATGATGTACTCAGGACTTTTATTGATGATTTTGTCATTGTATATTTGGATGACATTCTTATATTTAGTAAAACATGGGAAGAACATTTAAAGCATGTCAAGCAGACTCTAGATATTTTAAAAAAAGAGAACCTTTATGTTAAGCTCTCAAAATGTGAATTTGACAAGACATCTTTGAATTATTTGGGTCATATTGTAGGGGGTGGTGAATTGAAGATAGATCCCTCTAAGGTTGTAGTCATTGTAAACTGGCTTAAACCCAAATCTGCTACTGAAGTTAGAAGCTTCCTAGGGGCACCACAATATTGGAGAAATCTTATTTCTAAATTTTCCCTGATTGCAACTCCCTTACATGCTTTAACAAGATTGAACAAGGTGTTTCAGTGGGGAGGCAAACAACAGAAAGCCTTCGACATCTTAAAAGGAAAGATTAGTACAACACCAATACTAGCACTGCTCGATCTTCAAAGACCATTTAAGATTGAAACAGATGCCAGTGACTATGCCATGGGAGCAGTGTTGATGCAACACAGTAAACCCATATGTTATCATTCTGAGACATTTAATTCTGTAGTAGTTAATTATCCCACATATGATAAAGAACTGTATGCATTAGTACAGAGTGTGAAAAAGTGGAAACATTATTTAATGGGCAAAGAGATAGTTATACACACTGATCATCAACAACTTCAATATTTGCACTCACAAACTAAGTTGCAGCAATCAAGATACTATGGGTGGATGGGGTTTCTACAACAGTTTCATCTTGTCATCAGATATAAAAAGGGCATACACAATAAAGTTGCAGATATGTTGTCGAGACAAATCATAAATGCATCCACTATACTTAAGCATAATTCAATATTGCATGAAAGCTACATTGAACAGTATGCTCAAGATATAGATTTTAAAGATGTATATGCAACTTTAAGTCATGGAAAACAAGTAGAAGAATTGGATTATCATGTTAAGGACCAAATCTTATATCATTTGGAAAATTTAGGCATTCCTCAAACATAAAGAGTAAGGATAATTCGAGAAGCACACACTTCTCTAATATCAGGTCACTTTGGTGTAAGTAAAACAGTTGCACAGCTGCAAAGATTTTGTTATTGGCTGAAAATGCATGAGACAGTTCCTATATATGTAAGAGGGTGTACCATGTGTGCTAAAAGCAAGCCAAACAATAGAAAACTAGGCTTGTACATGCCACTTCCAGTCCCTTCTCATCCTTGGGAAAGTGTTTCTATGGACATCGTTGGGGGACTGCCTAAATCTAGAAAAGGTCATGACTATTTATATGTTGTTGTGGATAGGTTCAACAAAATGTGTATTTTAATACCTCGTAACAAATAGATTACACTGAACAAACTACAAAGTTGTTCTTTCAACATGTATGGGTTCATTTTGGATTATCCACCTCCATTATATCTGATTGAGATACCCGATTTGTTGGGAAATTTTGATCAAGTTTGTGGGAATTGATAGACACAAGACTGAAGAAGAGCACAACGTTTCATCCGCAAATAGATGGCCAAACAAAAGTAGTCAATAGGACAGTGATCCAATTGCTCAGAGGCTATTGCAGTAAGCATCCCAAGCTTTGGGATGAACATTTATGTTATGTGCAACATGCTTACAACTGAGCTAAACATTCTTCTACACAAATATCTCCTTTTGAGACCTATTTTGGTTTCACACCAAGTTCTCCCTTGGATTTTGTCTTTGATAAAGACATAGCGGTTGATGGACACAATGATGTGGACAAGGCAACCAAGTTCATTGAACAAATCTAAGAGATTCACCAGGCAGTATAGGAACAACTGGAAAAGAGCCAAGCCAAGTATAAGGAAAGGCATGATAAGCATCAGACTGAGCATACTTTCCAAGTTGGTGATCAAGTCTGGATGTATATCAGTAAAGAGAGAATGCAAGGTGAAGGTAAGAAGCTGAAGCCAATAAGGTATGGACCTTTCAAGATAATTGAGAAAATTGGTGAGAATGCTTTTCGCCTTGATTTACCAGCTTACATGCACATCTACTTAGTTGTTAATGCAGACAACTTGAGACTATTTGAACCTTCATTAATTGAAGATCCCAAAGAGCAGATTCAGTTGCCTTCTATTGATGACCTGTTTCCTGAATATCTTAGTGAGTTACAAGAAAATACAATTCTAGACAAGAAGGTGAGAACTACACGCAGAGGGAATGTTGAGTACCTTAGGATTGGGCTCAAAGGTTCAAAACCAAGTAATGCAAGATGGATAGAAATTGAGCAAGCGAGGAAACTGTATACTCATTTGATTGGTGCTTAAAAAACAACTTTTGGTGGTCCAAAAGCTTTTTCAATGGGAAGGTTGAGATCCGAATTGGATCCTAGAACACTCTCTAAGTTTTCATGAACTCTTTCAATTATTCCAAAAAGATTCAAGTCTTAAAAGGATTGAGCTATCAGAAGGAATCCTCGTGACAGTTGGAGATTGTGACCAGTGCGGAGCAACGTGGACCCTCAGTCAAGCACACAGACTGAGGGCCCATGGTAACGCGCGTTGGGGGCAAATTGGGAAAACCGAGAGCTAGATCAGAGAACGGGAGCCGGATAAGCACTAATCGCGTATCACAGGGCATCCCCCTCAGTGAAGGAAAGCCCCAAAGAACTCGGACCCGAAAAGGTTATAAAACGTGGAAAAGTACCGGTTTTGGTTCTGACGGAGCAGGATTGCACAAAAACTAGGCAGGATATCGGAAGGGCCTCGAGGCGGTAAGCGGTTTAGACCGAGTCCCGCCTGATGCCACACAACGAGTGACACGAGTCCAGAAGAGGAGAGAGAAAACCATGCATATCGGATGGGTAACCGTCAAGCTAATTATCCACCTGATATGCACGATGACCATAGGATTTGGGGGGTCTAGATCAACGACGGAGGCGCGCCCCGATGAATGACTGGATTTGATAGATGATAAAGCAAGATTATATGGGATTTGGAGTCCGATGTGTACGATGAGTTGGCAAAAGATTCGCATTTCGTAAGAAATCTTGGAGCAAACAGAAATAACGATCGTTCAAACATTTCCAAGAGAACTGACACTCAGTTCGTTATGAAATAGGTGGCCACCTCCCTGTGAAGCATTACATAGTGATGATGACTTAGAACAGAGGAATTCAAACGGACAGAGGTAGGAGAACCAGAGCATCGGAAGCGAAAATGAGTAGTCAAAAAACAGATTAGCTTTAAAGCCATGAACTGACAGAAACAAAGCAGGCAATGAGTTAGTCAAGGTAGAAAGCCAAGAGCAGAGAACAAAGAGAAGAAGCCGAGCTAACCTGAAGGCAACATTGAGTCAAACAGATCCAGAGAGACTCAGAGAGAGTTTTTGTACTCCAGAGAGGGCTTGAGAGGTTCAAGCGAACTCCACTATACTTGCCTGTCGTGTATGAGTCCTAGATTGGGCTCATACTACTGTGACCAATAGAGGCCGAGAGTTCGGTAAGGAGAGTTTGTGTACTCCAGAGACTTAGGGGATCCAACTCCAGTCATACTAATTTATATCTGTTGAGTGGGACTCAAATTGAGCTCACTGTTGTAAAACTCTGCTTTGAAAACATAATAGAGAGGCCACCATTGAAGTTTGGACCGGGAGACGTAGCCTAGGAGGATTGGGTGAACTCCTTATTAAACTTGTTGTGTTTATGTGCTTACCTGTTATGTTTTCCTTTACTGCTTTCCATGCCTGTGTATTTTGTAATCTTATCGATCCGTTTCATGAAATGACATAGGCATATCCATGCGCATGAGTCTATAATACCTTTAATTCTTTGTCTTGGATAAATTCCAGATCACTAGACCTTGGCTTTATCTAGCTCTACCTGTGGCTTCATCATCTTTGACAAGTAAAGTGGGGCCCTTTTGTACTACATTTTTCACTCTTGCACATGGGTGATGGAAACATGTATGTCCCTGAGAGTTTGAACAAACTTCTTGCTCTGCTTCTGTAATCCATGCACATGGAAAACTGCTTTATGCATGTTGATGAATCCATCATAGAGCTTCTGCATGGTAGTCTCAAGTGTTGATACTTCTTCAAGTATCACTTTCCTCATCTCTACCATTGTGGAAACTGCACTCTGTTCTTTGGATTGTTCTACTTCTTGCTTGGATGCCTGCAAGTTATTTTCCATTTGTTCATTCTCGGCTAATAGGAACTTAACATTTGAGCTCGCGGCTCCTGCATAGGCCAAGGTGGCATTGATAATGGAAACTGGATGCTTTCTAACATCTGGAACTATCACCCTTTCCTTTATGAATGCAGGTGACGTGTGATCGTCTGGAAAGTGCTTTCTCCGCACTTGTACAATATTCTTCTACAACTCGTCAAATGATAGATTTTACACATCCATCACTGGATCATCATCAAGGAGAACAATCTCTCCTTGCTTTCTCAAGCCTGTTTCTAACACTGGAGGTGTTGGAGATTGAGAGGTTACCTCGGGTGCTTTTAGCATCAGGTCTGTGTCTTGATCCTATGGCTCCTGCCTGAAATCCATGTCCGTCTCTTTGATTAGATGCTTAATCTACTAAGCCAGTGATTGATCCTACATCTGTTCACTGTCTTCTTTGACTGTCGGTTGTTCTATCTCCTCAACCTGTATGGGCGATTTTTTCTCTGTCATCGCACCTTGCCTTTCTTCTTCCTCCTTCTCAGCTCTTGCTCTTCCTTCAACTTCTTCTCGGTTTCCTGCAACTTTAGTTCTGCTTCCTCTAGCCTTTTCTTTTCTCTATTCCTTCGCTTTAATCTCTCTTTATCCACTGCTCCTTCTTTTCCTCTGCTACTAAAGATTATTTCTCCAAGATAGGATTTTCTCTCATCTTGTAGCTTTGTTCTACCTCTGGGTTCTAGAAAATATTCCTCTTTCCCTTGTCTTACGCTGGCTTGCTGCTTATTTCTACTGTTGTTGTTGCTTCCTACACTGCTGCTTCCTGCAGAGCATATTTCCAAGTTCTGGCTATACTGACCAACTCGTGGAGCTTTGAGTCATTGTAACAATACCTCCAAGGGTCCTCCTCGTGCCAACCAAATGTATCGTGGATCCATGGACAATACACCTTCACACAGTGGTTCTTGCAAATATCGTGTGGATCATATGGATTAAATTATTTGGTGCCGAACTTGAAATTTACTATTTCCTTAGCTTCATCATCCACATCCTTCAAGATCCTAATCTCGTACAATCCAATCCGCAAAGAAAGAGCAAGCCATGGTGCCTTTTTCCTCCTATGCAGCCCTGTTAATAACCTTGTGGAGATGTGATGTGAGACCTCTTGCATGACCAACTTGTCTATGGCATACCTTGGTAGAACATGTAGAGGCTTATCTCTGCCAAACACCCTGATGAAGGTGACACCAAGTGAAGCATACCAATCTATAATGTGAAGTATTGCCTCCATCGCCTCTTAGGACATGCAAGGTGGATCCTACTCAACGATCAACTTGTACAACATGATGATGAAATGGTCAGTCAACTTCTCCATAACTCCTCAGTAGTTGTAGTCGAAAAGAAAATTACAATAAATGTTGAGGGAAGTATCTTTTGGTGTCCATGTCCAACCCATGCCAGGAAACTGATGCTGGGCACATATTGCATCAAGTAAATATGCGGACATGTAGAATCTCGTTTTCTCATCCTTAGGCAGATTCTGGGCATTAGTCACATGGAATTTAAACTGAAGAGCCAACAAATTTGACTAGTTGAATGACCTTCCATCATTAACCAATTGGTCCAACACAACCACCCAACCTTTAGGAAAGGTCTTTGTGCTCTCTTGACCATATAATCGACATTCAAAGATGATCAAGAACTGGTAGGCCTTCCTGAGAAACTTTTTCTTGTAAACATGATTGGGTGTCATTTTGAACTTTGACGACTCTTTCACCCAATTCTTGACAATATCTCTGGTGTTCACAAAGCTATGGGTGGCATAGAAAAGTGTGGCCATGTGGTTCACCGGCTAAGGTAAATGATACATCTGCTGATAGTTTCGCACCCTGAAGGTGGCAAGCTCTACCTCGCTATCACTGCTCAATGTCATAATCTCTGGATCTGTGTGTGAGACAATCCAGCGGATGATGTCTGTGCATGGGAAGGCTGGGTACCTGCATGCAATCTTGTATAATCTTGATTGCTGGATACTGATATAAACTTGCGATCCTCTAAGTCTTTCTTGAAGTCCTTTGCAAAGGTATCCTTGATTTTCTGCCATGTCAACTTCATGCCCTTCTTGATGAATAACCGAGTGTCTCCATAAACTGGCAAGTTCACTGACACCTACTTAAAGGCTTCCCCAATACTGCTCTCAACATTATCCTTTGATGCAGCTCTCTTGGAGGCCATGGTAACTATTACTACTAGAGAGTTTCTCAACAACTGCTGTACCTGGAGACAGAGAGGACACTTATGGCATGAAAATGTTAGCTTGAAACCAAAGGAACTTCAAGAATAGACCAAGTAACAAATTGGGCTAATGCTGGGAGGGATTGCGAAATCATGGTTCATAGAAGCGACTTGCTTCCTCCTAGAACTACGCATTGCACAATCCCAATAGACGGTAGGGAGGTCTTGCTGACTGGAGCTACACAATGCACAGTTCAGTCTGGGTGAGGAGAGATTGCACATTGCGCAATACTAGTGGTTAAGGCTTGGGGTTGGCCCTTTGAATTGCGTAGTGCACAGTTGGAACCAGGCCTGGGCAGTCTCTACACAATTCCAGATGTCAAGGTCGAGGCCTTGAGCTCTAGAAATGCGTAGTGCATGTCGGGAAAATGAGATCTGGACTAAGGAATCCCAGATCTACCCAAGGGGAGTGTGAAATCGAATAGCTCTGAAGGATAACATGATGCTAAATGTAGATATAAGTGAAAGATGATGCATGCAAGTGAAACAAGTGCATGAATCAATCAAACTGAAGGAAAACAAAACATGTGGATAGATTCGCTGCAACGACGACCGTTCATGCAAAAAATTGGGTGATGCATGCGACACTTGGGAAAGGCAATGTAAAAAATAAAAAAACAATTCTACAAGCTAAAACAAGTTAAAGTGCCAGCATTCGTTCAAAAAAAAAAGTGAAATAACACTCTCAAAAGCTAAACAAAAAAAAAAAAAGATAGAAAAAACAACAAAATAATAAAAAAGCAAGACTTACTTGGAAAAGAAACGACGATCGCACCGAAGGTTCCTTGATCTCCTTGTGAATTCCAAAGCTCCAAGATTGAATGTGCAAATGAGCTATGGCATCGTTGATTAAATAGATTTGATCAATTTAGGGCTTGTGATGCAAATGCCAAGAATCAAGGAAAAAGCGACACTTGGTAGAAATTTCTAAAATAACTCAAGTGCCTCCTTTGGATTGCTAAAAATAGATCCCTATTTTCTAGGGATGTTTTTTCATTTTTTGTTTTTTTGTTTGTTTTTTTGTTTTTTTTTTGGAAAAAGCTGCCATGCATTGCCCGGAGAGTTTGTGCAGTTTTGGGAAGGAATGGGCAACTCACTGGCTCATGCACTGAGTAGCTCCTAAGGAAGAAGCTTTTGCACAATTTCTGGGCTGAGTGGCTCTGGGCTACCTCTCATGGTTTGCATAGTTTCCCAACTGAAGGCTAGCTATCAACTGGCTTTGTGTAGTTTTGGAGCTGAAGGCTCACTGCTAGCTTGGATTGTGCAATTACCGAGAGCAAGGCTGGGTACCCTCAAGGATTGCACAATTCACTAAGGCATGCCCAGAACGGATGAAAACCAAGTCAAGAGATCCACTTGTGTTTGTACAGTGAACCAAGTAAGAACACAATCCATAATGCAAAAAATGAAGCTCAATCAAAGCACAAGTACCTGGGTTAGTGCGAGATGAGCTGCAGTGATTTAGGAGGGAGGCACCAAAACAAAGCATAGGAAAAGATTTGGAGGGTGGTTGTAGCTGCTACAATAGAAGGTCAATTAAATTTTTGTGTATTTGTGGAGATTGGTCTAAATTTTCTTTCGCCGAAATATTTCTTTTTATTTACTAGTTAAATTGCTAGTTGAATATTTTATTCAATAAGCTAAAAATTAAAATTAAAATAAGCAAGGATAATTACAAGGAAATAATTTCTTTATTTAGGCTTCTGTGATCCATAATGAATTAAGAAAAGTCTTTCGGTAGAAATCACATAACAGAAATTTTTGGCCACGAGTTTCGAACCAACAAGTGTGGTTCATCATCAGGACCAGATGAAGAGGCAGACCATGGAAAAGGCTTAAATATAGAGCAATATAGAGACCAAAATTTCAAGTAACGACTATATTTGAACAATAATATTTAAATCATGATATTAATTTATTAATATATTAAAAACAAATATTATTAAGTAATGACTATATTAAACGACTAGTTTTTGAAAGATAATATTTAAATTATGATATTAGTTTATTAATTTATTAAAAACAAATATGTATACGTAACGAATATATTAAACTACTAGTTTTTGAAAAATAATATTTAAATTAATTTATTAAAATCAAATTAAAAAATAATAAAATTAACAAGAATAAAAAAAATAAAAAAATCAAAACTTTCAAACAAGGTGGAAGTCAAAATTGATAAAAAGAGTCAAGGACCTCTAATCGAGACAAGATCATTTGATAAATAAAAATAATTAATGGAAATAAAATAAACTAAACTAAAAATAATTAATGGAAAATAAATAAAAATAAACAAAATATACACAAGTCAAAAGAAAGATATATATATATTATATATATATATATATATATATATTAAAATGAAAAAATTAATTAATAAATAAAAAATGGTCAACAATAAAATATGGGGCTGAGACCCATTAAACAACCATTAAACAAATAAAAAAAATACTAAAAGGAGTTAAGAATGAATAGGATGCTAAAATACTTAAGAAAACACGAAGGGTCAAGAAAATAAACTCTAATGAAGAATAAATCAACAACAAATACTATAAAAAGGACATCAGGACATCAATACCTACATAGATAAATAAACAAATAAAATCAATCCTAAAAAGAAACCTAAAAAACTAGGAGGACAAGACAGGGACCCAACTTCTACTAATATTCCAACCATCGTTTCTATTCAAATTATTGGGTCTTTTTTCAATTTCTAGGGCCTCCCTCAATTTACGATGATGGAAATGACTAACCCTAGGAATGACTTGGGCCTCCTCAATGCAGATGTGATGCTTAGATTTATCTACATGCTCTGCCAAAGCAGAGGAGCGAGTCCTACCATGCTTGATGTTAGCGGCATTCTTATGAATCCTTTGACTAATGGAGCGACCCGTCTCACTAATGTAGGGAGTCCCACAAGAGAATGGGATAATGTAAACACCCTTCATATTCTTGAGTCCACTGGGTCTTTTACATATCTGAGGGAGCTTCAGATGGTATTTAAAGGCCTAAAGGTTGAAGCTACCTTATGCTTCCTTAGGATCCTCGCAATCTTGTCAGTGGTCCCTTGGATAAAAGGAAGATGAACACTAGAAAATTGATCCTTGGTATCTTTCTTAGCATTAGGAACTTTTTTAGATTTGAGGAAAGCCTTAGTACATTGGTGTCTAATTTTTCATTTTACTAGGGTTAGAAAATTAACTTGCATGACCTTCCTCTCTCTTCAACTCACTTCACTCCACTCCACTAAAGAGCATGCATGAGGGTCTCAAGAGAGTGCATGACCTTAACTTTAATTCACCTTACTTGACTTCAAGTAAGGTGTATAAGAGACTTAAACCTCACTTCACTTCACTTTAAAGAAGGTGCATGACTCTTACATGAGTAAGGTGCATGTCTTTGCTTCACATCACTCTACTTATTTTATGAGTTAGGAAAGGCACATTGCATGTGATAGGAAACCTCCTTTAGGAGGATCAAATATCCATAAAATGAGGGTGAATGGAAATTGTTTATCAAAGTTTCTTGGAGAGCAATTAGGAGCACTTCATATGCATCTAGTATTTTCTCCTTTTCTTGCTATCTATACTATGTGCAGGGCATGTTATTGTGATCAATCTTGTATTTCATCTCTGTGATGTAGCGAGCCTCTTGATCAATATAAAGATAATATTTGATCAAGCTATTCTTGGAACGTTTCAACTTGTGAATGCAATATTTCAGTGTTTATACGACGGTGTAGATAGTATTTTTCCTCTATTTTGATTTTACTAATAACCTAGAGTGCATATTCATCTCTCTTTCCTCTCATATTTTGATGATTGCATATTGAAATTTTATCATATAATATCAATTATCAATTTTCTTAAGTCTTTGGCTACTTAATTGCATGCAAAGGATCCATCTTTATGTACTAATTTCTTGGACCAATATGTATATTTTTAGATGATTTTTAATGGATAAGTACTAGGGAAACCCCAGTAAGATTGAAAAAGCACCAATCCAAAATGGAGAAGAAGTCAACTACGGAATTTTGGGATAATTTCTTATTAGGTATCACTTGATATTTTTTATTATCTTCAATATTTTATGGTTAACCTAGACAAAACCAATTTGATGATCTTCAATGCATTGAAGAAGAATCTATTACACCACCATTTCTATTTTAGGGTAAAGGAGATTCAATTCACTAGCATTAATGCTTATTTGGGGTTACAATTCTCAAGGCCTTGCTTCATTGTTTGGCATGATTGTAAACCTCTCATAAACAATGACTATGAATTCTTAGTTTCTCTTGAGAGATAGTGTTTGCATCATTTTTTAAGTATATTTAATTTAATATGTCTCTTATGGATTCCCTTATTCACTCCACATTTCTCTATAGTTATGAGAATCGAGGACTTTATTTATTGGAGGAAGATTGGGCTTCGATTGAGAGAGTGTATACCCTTATTCTTTGATGCATTATAAAATGCAAAAAAATAGTGTCCCAACACATCATCCTTGTATATTTTGGTGCTTTCCCTTCCATATCAATACCCATACTTCGCATATTTCTAGTTAAAGCCAATTTCCTTTCCTAACCTTCATGGTCACACCAAGTGCTAGTTTGCATGGGTGTCAAGCCTTCTAGATTCCATTAATATTTTTATGGTTTGAATTCACCAATAATCCATGGATGCACCTGCAAACCTCCTACCTACTAGATAAGAGTTGAACATGATCCTCCGTGATGATATATACAAATAATTTGTGCATGTCACTTGGAAAAACCCTCAGGGCTAGTTATGTTTAAAGATTGAATTCTATGCTAAACACTTCATAGAGGTGAGGGATGAACTCATTTTACAACCCCTATACACTTCTCATTATTGGATGAACTCTCTTCACATCCCCCTAGGCTAGTCTTGGTGGTTTCACATAGAATTTGAGTTGAGATGGACCACCTAAATATATGAGAAGAGAGGTTTTTCTAGCTATTCCATATTCAAATGGTTGATATAGAGGAGCATTTCATATTCCATTTCACTTCATATTCCATTTCTCCATATATTATGAGATTCATGGGATTCCATTGTTTATTCAAGGGGATATAGACCTTATTTCCAATATTCAAGCTAGAGATGTTTATCCCTGTACATGTAGGAGGCCCTCTTAGTTCATGCCCATATTATCCAACCTACTCCTTCATTATATCCCACTCAACAAATTACTTCTTTCTAGTGCTTCCATCAATTAGGGGAACTAAGATACTGACTGGAAGTAACATTGCATCAAACTCAGGATTGGTGCAGGCCTGAGGGACCATCCCCCCTTCCTAGATACCTTAGAGACATTAACGGGACAAATATCTTAACAATAGGAAAATGAGATCACATGGACATCAACAACGTGTTACTTCTTCTATAACAAAGTTGGTGATCCAAATCTTCCCTCAACTCTTCCTTCGGGCAACATTATATCTTGATTTTTCTTGATTTGGCCCCAAATGTTAAGAGAGGTAGATCTAGTGGATCATAATATAGTTCCAGGATCCTCTTTATCTATACATCTACCTTTTATTGTGTATACTTGCACTTGGATTCAATGATTTTCCATGTTTGAAAATAGATCACATACTTCACTTCTTTGTCTAGACATTTTAGTACTTGACAAACACCAAAATTAGCATATTTTTAACACCCATCCACCACCTTTTTGAATGCCTTTTTCCATTTCATAACACCCCATCACCTATTTTTCCCATACAGATGCAATTTGATCAAGGTATAATTATCTTCAGATTATGTCACTGTAGCATTTAGTATTATGTATTTAGGAAGAAATTTTCCTTTTTATGCTAACTTGTGGGGTTCCATTTTGGCACTTGTGAGAATCACTTCAGGCGAGTCCAAGCAAATACTATTGAAGCAACAAAAAAATATGGTTTCTACAACACACTTTTGTGTTGCTGCAACACTTTCAAGTTGCATCTACACACATATATCGCTACAACACCCCAAGGACCTCACTGCTACAACAAGAATAGGGTACAAGTTTTGCAAGTCCTGCTATTGCAACATGACCAAAGAGTAGGTGTTGCAACTCCAGCTGCTGCAACATGAAAAGAATTCAATGCTGCAACACATCACTAAGATATAATAGAGCGCACTGTTGCAACTTTGTTTTTGTAATACAATAAAGAATAGTGTTGCAACATAGCAAGTCCAACACTACAACACACCCAAGTCTAATGTTGCAATACCTTGACAGTTGATTATTGAAGATAACCGTTGCAACTAGGGGACAACTAGTAGAGTGTAGCACCAGCTAACCTCCATTTGTACAATTGTCATCAACAGATTGTAGGTTCACCCTTTGACCACCCAATGAAGGAAGTGATGAGAGGTATTTGGTTTCCCAACAAGGAAAAGTTGACCACAACATAAGATCAAACTAACCATCACAACAACTAAATGAATCAACATTTGTATTGTCTTTTCTACATTTTAGTGAAATTATTGTAACCAAGAAGGAAAAGCCCAAGAATTTGAGGATTCTCATGGTTGTTCATAGATCTCTTGATAAAATTAAGACTACAACATTATGTATACAATACCTTAGGCAATGTAGAAATTAATGTGTAGATTCAAAATGGCTCATGAAATTTACTAAATCACAAGAATTGAAACTACTCTACTCATCCGCGGAAGTTAATTCACCATCTAAAACAAAATCATAGACATGTAAAAGGAAACATCACACATGCACAAATATTTATCTAGGGGAAAACAACTGCTCAAAACCCCTTACTATTTGTATTTCATTAATCAAAGAATATGGATGAATACAATATGCTTGCTCAAGCTTGAGCATAACCTGCACCTATATCTTCTATCCTCTGCTTGACTGATTGACTATGCCGAACACTTAGCCAATTTTCTAGCCCTCCAAGCTCCTAAGTCCTTGCGATATTCCCTTGAGGAATTAGGCCCCTATTAAATTAGGAAATTTCCTCCATTAGATTACACAATTCCTTTAGATCAATTATTTGACTGCATGAACCACCTGTACAACTTGGAATAGTTTACAATTGATAGTACACTGCCTTTTAACTCCAATCTCAATTAGGTAACTCTAATTCTATGCATGCATGAGTTAATTTAGGTTGATTGATTAATTAACTAGATGATCACTGAGTGTGGTTGAAGTTCCACTTCCACAACTTGACCTTCAACTAGTTCCTCCATTAGTTAGAACTAGTTTAATTGACCATAACTCAATTTAACTGAATTAAATATCTACAACTGAAATTAACTCAACCTAGGCTCCTAAAATTTAGGAATCCACTGCACACAACTGAACTTCATGCATCTAACTCGAATTAACTGAGCTAGACTCCTATTTTTTTAGGAATCAACTCAAGTAGATATAATTTCAACTCATTAAATTGAATTGACTGTTCTTAACTGAGTGACAACTGCCATGTCACCTCAGTTAACTCCTCCAAGTTCTCTGCGGATGTGGAATTTCGAATTTCCTCAATTTGACTAAGGAAAAAAATCAAATTTGAGACTTTATTATTGCATTTTCAACACTCCCTCTCAGCGAGAAAGGGATTATCAATCATCCTTATCCTACACCTATGGAATATTCTTCATGAAACACCTCTCAATGTTGTTGCTGCTGCTGTAATATTTGTGATTGAGAAGCATAAAAAAAATGAATCAACTATGCTTGCAATTATCTACTTGGAAAAATGTGTTGCTGCTAACTCTGATACTGAGCCTCCTGCTCTATTGTCAACAATCCTCTTCACTCCTCATTATCTGACTGAAACTGATCCTCTTACTACTGAATACTGTGGGCCACTGTAGCAAGGTAATGATCCATGAGGAAAATTCCTCAATGGACCTTTCCCAATTTCTGTAACACTTGGACTAGAGATCTACATCACTCCACCTCACTCCTAGAGGTATAACTGAATGCAAAGTGAACTATGATCTACTCATACTTTTTTTGACACTCCTCTACTGCTACATCCGCATTGTTGCTGCAATTACTGCAATAATGAGTCTGATCTCTCTAGATCCTAAAGTACTAGCTTCTATAGGGATGCTCCTTCCGAAACTAGACTCCCTCTGAGCCTCAATCTCCCTGTGGGAAATCTTGCTTCTGCTCAATCTACCAATGTCAATGATCACAACTTTTTTTTTTGTCACTAAACATTGGCTCGTTGATCTGCCCACTAGGAGCCTTATAACTCCATTAAGAAGTCTGCACATAGGGTCTTCTGGATCTACCCTGAACTAGGGCTCCATAAATCTGCATCCTAACAACTCCTTGGTTCTTCAATGATCACTGTACATGAGGAATTCAATGACCAGTTTCTACTGTAAATCCTGCTCCAATACCATGTAGAAATTTCTACAAATCTAGCTCTGATACCTTGTAGGAATTTCTACAAATCTAGCTCTAATACCTTGTAGGAATTTCTACAAATCTAGCTCTGATACCTTATAGGAATTTCTACAAATCTAGCTCTGATACCTTGTAGAAATTAATGTGTAGATTCAAATATGTTCATGAAATTTACTAAATCACAAGACTTGAAGCTACTATAATCATCCACAGAAGTTAATTCACCATCTAAAAAAAGAATCATAGACACGCAAAAGGAAACATCACACATGCACATAGATTTATCTAAGGGAAAACAATTGCTTAAAACTCCTTACTATCTATATTGCATTAATCAAAGAATCTGGATGAATACAATATGCATGCTCAAGCTTGAGAATAACCTGCACCTATATCTTCTATCCTCTTCTTGAGTAACTGAATCTGGCCAACACTTAGCAAATTTTCTAGCCCTCTAAGCTCTTAATTCTTGCGTTGTTACCTTTAGGAATTAGGCCCCTATTTAATTAGGAATTTTCCTCTATTGGATTGCAAAATTCCTTAGGTCAATTATTTGAATGCACACACCACCTATACAACTTGGAATAGTGTACAACTGATAATACATTTCCCTTGAACTCCAATCTCAACTAGGTAAATCGAATTCTCTACATGCATGAGTTAATTTAGGTTGATTGATTGGTTATCTAGATGATCACTGAGTGTGGTTGAAGTTCCACTTCCACAACTTGACCTTCCACTAGTTCCTCCATCAGTTGGAACTAGTTTAACTGACCATAACTCAATTTAACTGAATTAAAATGCTACAACTAAAATTAACTCAACCTAGGCTCCTAAAATTTAGGAGCCCACTGCACAAAACTGAACTTCATGCCCCTAACTCGAATTAACTTAGCTATACTCTTGTTTTTTAGGAATCAACTCAAGTAGACTGAACTTCAACTCATTAACTCGAATTGATTGTTCTTAATTGAGTGACAAGAGCCATGTCACCTTAGTTAATTCCTCCAAGTTGTCTGTTGATGTGGAATTTCGAATTTCCTCAATTTGATTAAGGAAAAAAATCAAAATTGAGACTTTCTTGCTGCGTTTTCAACAGGCAGAAGTGTTCCATTAGGTAGAAGTGTGCCATTTTATTTCTTGCAAAAGTAGATTAATCATTCTAATTATGTTGGGAGTTACATCATTAAGCTTCCTAACTCCACAAGGTAACAATGTGTTATTTCAATTATGCAAATGTGACCTTTAAATTTATACGAGTGTGGTTTTCTTTCCTTGGTGACTTGTAAAAGAACATTAATATCTTGCTCTAAAACAATCTTTTAGATACTGCAAACTCATTGGCACTTAATAGAGTTGTACTAACATATATAGTGCATGATAGTTCACAAGTTCCATACAAACACCAGATTGATAATTAAACACATATTTTCTCATTTATATGCTAAATAATTAGGAGATAGTTGAAGAATCTGTCAATAATACTGCTTTCAATTGGCATCATTATACTCAACAATCCTACTAACCTATTTTTGTGGTAATTTCCTGGAAATTAATATAATTATCTTATTTTATGTTGTTGTAGGTCTCAGACTCATTGGTGTCCTGCGGTGTAGGTTTGGAATGATAACAATAATAAAGTGTGAAAATTTCACTACTGAAATTCTATTGCAACAACTGGAATTAATTCTTCTAACTGTAAATAAATTATGTAGTTTATTGCTACAACAACAACAACAAATTAATCACACTGCAATATTAAAAAAAAAAATAATGTGAAAGATAAACTGGAAACTGAGAAAATATTGGCACACACACAAAAACATAACGTGTTATTTTTGGACAAATGTTCCCTGAAAAACCCAATGTGGGAAAATCGGTGCAACAACTAAGGGTTTTTATTATTAAGCAGCAATGAGAAAATTATCAATACAAATGCATGCCCAAATTGGCAATCCTCTACAGAAAAACTGGCCACAAAAATTAGTAAGACAAATTTTGCCTCACCTGGCATTGATCCAACTTCAAAAATGGCTCCAAATGGGCTCCACAAAACCCCTGCATCAACCCCTATGTCAAATATATGCAGGAACTTGTACGCTCTGCTTGGAACTACAACTGATCAAGCCGTTTTCCCAATCCAACCTCTAAGAATGACTCCCGGTTCCCTTCCAAAAATTCTCTCGGCCTCCATCAACTGAATTGACCCTCTGTCTGGCCAAATCGAACTCTGCCTATGAAGCTTCTAAATTAGAAATGCACAACGTCACTGAGGAAACTCAACCCTCCTGTAGCTGACTCTTCAGAACTGGAAAACTTCTTTCAGACTCACTGCCTCTGCCCCTCTCTGTCTCTATGTCCCCTCTCTAGCTCAAACTCTTCTAGCGAATTGTTGTTTCTTTCTAGAAATTCAAACTACCCAAGGTAATTGATCTCAAGTGTGTTCCTCCATCTACCCATCAATTTCTTCTTGTAGTCTCACTATGGGACTCCAACGACCAAGTTTAAAACTTAATTAATGGCTAAGATTATTTCCTATTCGATCTGTCTAGTTTCTAGAGAAGTATCACCTTCCTTAATTAATTCCTGTTAATTAATAATTTTCCCTAAGTTGGAATTAGGAAAACTTTAATTACTGATTAATTAACTTATTAAGGCATTTCTAGGTGGATTTTCTCGAAACCTTTTCTAGGTTATGGAGTCCTAGTGTTTCTTATCCTCTCCAATAACTGTAGACACTAGAACACCATCCGATGCTACAAAAACTAACACTCCCTCTTAGTGAGGAGGGTGTTCTAGTTCTAAACTTCTCCAACACCTTGTCTCTGCATCACCCTCTATACACTGCTGATGTTTGGCCACTGTGACTGCTTGCCACTACCCACCAACCACTGCACAATTCTGATGTTGCATCTGTGCTACTACTGACACTGCTATACAACTACCAACTCTGCATCTGCACTGCAGATCCCTCTCAACTGTTGTTGCTACTATTCCAACTACTGCAACTGACAAGAATCTGAAACATGAAATTAATTGTGTCTCTGTGTTGCATCTGTCTCTTAAGCATTTGACTGCTACAAGCCACTGCACTATCCACTAAGGAATATTCACTGTCGTTGACTCTTCTACTGAGCATCTTGCTCTGCGGTCAACACTTTTATGCGCTCCTCAGCACCTGACTACAAATAGTATGCAACTGTCACTCTGGGTTTTGATTGCATCACTAACACTGATCCATTATGCTACTGAATATTGTGGGCTCCCATGAGGAAGACACCTTAATGGACCCTGCCCAAACCTTTGCACTGCTCTGGGACTATAGCTCCATATCGCCCCACCTCACTCCTGGAGGTATAGATTCAAACATGGCGAAGTCTTCCTCTAATCTAGAGGACTATTTGTCTATCTTTGCGGATGCAATTCCGGTCCTACTTCTCCTTATTGTCCTTTTTCCTTTGAGGACATTGAGTACTATAGTGGCCAAACTCGCTACACATGAAGCACTTGACCTTAGATAGGTCCTTCTTTTTGTTCTTCTCCCCCTATCCCTGAATGGGACCCTTTGATGTAAGGGCTAAATTTTCTTCCTCCTTCTCACCTTTTGAACCCTTACTGTTGCTTCTGCTAATGGAAGTCTTCACTAGAGCTCACCTCATCTCTTCCTGTTGTAGGTCTAACTAGATCCTGTCGCACCCTGTTAATGTATCTTGTCCCAAAATGCCTTGGACAAAGATTTCCCACTCCTCGGAGACACTATTCAGGGCCAAACACAAAAGCTATATAGTTTGAGGCACATCGCTAATGATTGCAAACTGATCCTGGATTTCTTAAATTCTGGTGAGCAAGGAATCAATGCCTTCAACCTTATACATCTTGATGTTTCTTAGCTCTCCTTCAAGAACATCTTGATGGTGTAGCTGTGCGAGAAGCATCCCACATCTCCTTGGTCAAATTCTTGGCCGATATATGCGAGACTATATGATCCCAGACTCCATCCATAATCATATGCTTCACCTTAGCCATCTCTTTCATGTACTCTCTGAGTTAATCTACATTGATCAGTACTGCCACAATATTCTCTGCATAAGTCTTCAGGCCAAATTCATTTAGCGGGAAGGACATCTGGGCCTTCCAGATGACATAATTGGATTCTCCCTCCAACCTATCCTGATCTCTAAGCCCAATTGTGGCCATCTTTGAAACGTGAATGGAAAAATCCCTCTTTCGCCTGCTCGGCTACTAAATCTTCTATTTGCACTCCCTTCTGGAGTGAGAAAATATGCTTGCAGCTAGTGCCGACTGTAACTGGTAATTTGTATTTCCAGGCTAGAATCCCTTTGAGAGAAATTTCCCTATGTGTGCACACTTTCTTTTCCACCTGACATTGATTCTACTTTAGCAACTACTGTAAAACCCTTCTGTGCCCAAACAAGGAATTTGCTCAGTGAAAATCTGAGCTATTGTTGCTCCCTTTGTCTGCTAGAATCAATTAATTTAGTAAGCCAATTTTTTCTACCAATCCTACGCTAAAAAATCAAATTGCCCAGTGATTCGCACTACCTGGCTAGGCAATTCACAACCCCCAAAAAAATCGTTCTGCTACTTCCTCTGAACAACGAATTTTCTTCTTCTGCTTATGAGCTTCCCCATCTGATCAAAATCGCTTTGGCTCCACGTGAAAACTTAACTACTAAAATTCTATTGCAACAACTAAAATTAATTCTTCTAATTGTAAATAAATTATGTAGTTTATTGCTACGACAATGACGAATTAATAACACTGTGATCTTCACAAATAAAAATACTACGGAAGATAAACTGGAAACTAAGAAATACTGGCACACACACACAAATATAATACTATTATTTTTGGAAAAATGTGCCCAAAAAAACCCAATGTGGGAAAACTGGTGTAGAAACTGAGGGTTTTTAATATTAAGCAACAATGAGAAAAATCTGAGTACAATTGGATGCCCAAACTAACAATCCTCTATAGGAAAAATGACCACAAAAATTAGTGAGACAAATTTTGTCTCCCCTAACACTGATTCGGCACTAAAAATGGCTCCAAATGGGCTCCACGAAATCCCTGTGTCAGCCTCTATGTCAAATCTGCGCAGATACTTGTACACTATGCCTAAAACTACACCTGATCAAGTCTTCTGCCCAATCTAGCCTCTGATAATGACTCCCTGGCCCCTTCAGAAATTCTCCTGGCCTCCAACGACTGAATTGACCTTCTGTCTGGCCAAATCAAACTCTACCTCTGAAGCGTCTGTGCCAGCATTGTGGAGCCTCACTAAGGAAACTCGACCCTCCTGTAGCCGACTCTCTAGAACTTGAAAACTTCCTTTAGACTCACTGTCTTTGCGCCTCTTTGTCTCTGCTTCCCCTCTCTGGCTCGAACTCTTCCAGGAAACTTACACTACTCTCTGGAAAGTCGAACATCCCAAGGAAATCGATCTCAAGTGTGTTTCTCCATTTACCCATCGACTTGTTCTTATAATCTTACTGTGGGACTCCAATGGCCAAGATTAAAACTTAATCAATGGTTGCGATTATTTCCTAGTCGATCCATGTGAGTTTTTAGAGAAATCGCACATCCCTTGATTAATTCCTGTTAATTAATCATTTTCCCTAAGTTAGACTTAGGAAAAATTTAATTACTAATTAATTAATTTAATTAAGGCATTTCTAAGTGCATTTTCAGGGTTATGGAGTCCTAGTGTTTCTTAGTCTCTTTGACAAGTGTGAAGACTAGAACATCACTCGATGCTACAAAAACTAACAAGAAATTGGGAAGTTCTTCTAAACTAATTTATAATAAACTAAATATCCATTTTAGTCCCCAATCTCCAATTTAATTATGAACTTGATTTATAAATATGTTTATTTCCCAATTCTTTTATTGTGTACTCATATAAGAAAAATAACAACAAATATGTTATTCCCTAGAAAAGAACTTAAAGTAAGCCATTTCAACTCTAAAAAAATATAAGCCACATGCTCAGGTTCTATATTGATCCCAAAAAAACCTACAACCCCACCAAAAGTGACAATTTCTCTATTTCTTTCATTATATAAAATACTTTAAATTTATTACACCCGCACGTGTACATCTTAATCAATTTTTCCATAGAAATGCTCCTAACTCAAGCCATCTCTATTTCAGACAACATATATTAAAGATCATCGATACTTTGGTTTATAAAAAATTATTTTGGTGATCATATATATACAATCCATATAAAAATTATTTTGGTGATCATATATATACAAAAGCAAGTTCAACTTATTTTATCCATAATGCAATAATGATATTCACTCCTAAGGTTTTCACCTTGATAACCCATCACAAAATTAAAATTAATAATATTAAAAGTTTTAATATAACTAACAGATATTTAGGTATTTTTGGAACTCTTTTTAGTCGAAGATTATTAAAATTTTAAATTTTAAATTATATAATTTACAAAATTCAAATTTTAATATTTTATAAATGGTTACATCATAACAAAAAAATCACAATCTTATCCCATAAAAATTCAAAACTCTAATACAAACCATCACCTCATATTTTCGTAGCTGGCATGCTTAAAACATAAATGAAAAAGTGATCGTGCATAAGAAATATTTGTGAAGCGTGCTAATCTGTTGAAAATAGATGATCAAACTATGTTCGGTTCTGCTTTTGGGGTCACTGATTATCAAACTATGTTGTAAAAAGTTATTCATCCATCTATAAAAAAAAGGATGCAATTAGGATTTCAATCCACATTTAGTTAGGTACATAAGTTTCGTCTCCCAACTGACATTAGGATAATTATCTATTAATGGAGTGTTACTAAAAGATGGTAACTTGTAGAATTTCTATGTAGAAAAATGCAAATCAAAGGCATTACAGGACACTGAAACAAATTGTTAGTTTTTGAACCTACTTTTGATTATTGTGCCATTTATGCACGGTGCTGTACCAACTCCATAGCAGACATAGAGCAACAATACGTCCAATTCCTGCAGCAAGAACCTCAACAAATGCCATGATAGTTGATGTCTGTGGGGACATCCCTGCAGTTGCTATAGAAAGCACGAAACCTTCAAAGTTGCAAGTGATTATGAACTTCCCCGATTTAATGCCATTTAAAGATTTTTCAGCAACCTGTTTAGCCTCCATGGAACTGGAATAAGCGCTTATTAGTTTTGTGATCTCTGGTTTCATCTTGTTTGCTGCAATCCAAAGACCACATCATTTTCTTTCTAATGTAGTCCGCGTAAAGGCTATCAAAAGCATATCAGAGGCTTGCAGAAGAATAGCCACGGTTGTTGAAAAGAAAAAAGGAATCCAAAAGGATTGTCTCATTTATAATTATATTGACAAATGATAAACCAAAAATCCAAGAGAAAATATTGCCCATAGTTTATGCTAGAAAAAAATTAGGTGTCCTTTTGTCCTCCGAATATTTCTTAGAAAGGATGCTGCGTTATCAGATGGGCAACCATTTAAGGTCATTAATCGTATAATTAGGACTAAGAAGAGAAAAACTGATAAATGCTTTTAATCTCCAGTTTCCAACATTTCATGCAAATTGTGTTGGCCCCTATATATGAAAGTACAGTAATTTGTAAGAAGCTTAAAATGTCAATTACCTTCCACTAGTCCAGGAGTACTTGTATTTGGGGGAAGTATAATTGAAACACGGATGTTATGCACAATAAGCTCCTGCTGCAATGCCTCAGCCAGACCACGTAGCGCAAACTTAGTCGAAGAATATGCTGTGAACCCATACACACCCACCTTTTTCATAGACAAGTTGCAATGGTTAATCTGGGGAAATCAAACATAATTGATCAAATGATCAGACTTCCATATCATAAAGTCATAGAATATTTTTTTTGAGTTTGGAATAAAATAAAATTGGAACCATGGTCAGGGTAGCCCCCTAGGTCCAAAGGAATCCTAGGTGATTATAGAGCAGATTTTGTTGTCATGGTTATTTGATCTGTGATAATCGAAGGACCTACTTACCTTTTTAAAGGAGACAGAATGTAGCTAGAGATTCTGCAAAGACTATACAGCACAGTTGTCTTTGAATAATAAATCAATTTGAACAAGTTAAAGCACAAGATTGTAGCATTTCCTTTTGAGAGAAACAAAATATGGTAAAGAAGTTACTGTTAGAAAGACCAACACCCTATCTGGCTTTGTCAGACTGTCAAAGAATTTGTAACAAAGTTGTAGGGTTTTTGACTATAATTGGTAAGGAATTTTAACTCTGGAAATTTTAGTCTTTTTTACTCTTTTTCCAATGCATCAAAGGGCAGCTCGTTTGGAGATACAGTTACAGTAATATATGAAAGATGTTAAAACAGTTCCATGAATCTGAACATTTTATCTTTCCATATTTCCCTGGCCTTATCAAACTCATTCCTAAAGGAGTCAAAAGGGATTTGGTGGGTGGTTGTCATTCGATTACTATTATTAATGTTAGCACAAAATTGTAGCCAAAGTCCTGGCTACTAGGATACATATATAGCCTGGATAGTACGCAAGGAGCTAACTGGATTTAAGAAGGGCATATTTATTGAGCTTTTAACACCCTGGGAGGGGCTTGAATGGGTGCGGGACTTTGGTGAGAAGGCATTTTTCTTTTCAAATATATTTTGATAAAGCATATGCCAGAACTGAATGAAATTCATGCTCGCCATGTCGGATTGGTTAGCGTTCATCTCTTGTCATCAATGATCATTACTTTTTCCAAGGGCATTGACTAGATTCAGCGTGAATGGTGTGCTATCTACCTTCATCCAGCCCCAGTGCACTACTCAGAGACGGTGCCCTCCTGCTCCGTGTTTTTATGCGATTGTAGTGGATGCTCTTGGTTAGTAGTTGGAGGCTCCTAAACTGCCAGGGCTAATTCGAAGTATATTATTACCTAGGGTAAATCTGCTTTTCAATGTGCTCTTTGCATATGATTCAGCACTAGACCCTGAATTGACTGAACAATTTGTGGAGGTTATTTTTTTTTATGCTTGGACACTTCTATAAAACCAACTGGGGCGGTTGCTAGTGAGTAAAAACTGAAGCTGTTCTGGTTGGTCAGGAGGACGCTTCTCTTTGGAGAGTTCATTAGCATGTCTTTCCAATGCGTTATCTTTAGGGAATTAGATACCAGAGGGACCCTAAGATACGTGCTTCGGAGTGAGCCAATTTGAAGCTAATGATTCGGGCCAGATGGCTTTGCACGCTTGGGTCAGTGTTGAAAAAGAATATATCTGATTTGTCACCATTGATCATTGTGCCCAATGCGTGCTGGAAATCCTCAAGGATGGAACCAAATTGTCTAGCTTCTTTCAGGGTTGGTTTACCATATAGCATATTGTCATCAACAAATTGTTGGTGGGTGATAAGAGGGGCTTCCCCAGTTAGTTATAAGCCTTGGAGAGAGCGAGACTCTGCCAAAGCCTTTATGAGCCTTATTAGACCTTCAGCTGCTATGAAGAAAAGGAACAGGGATAAAGGATCCCCTTGTCGAAGACCTTTGAACCCTCGGAAGGTGTGTAAAGGTGCCCCATTCACAAGGATGGAATAAAAGGGAGTTATAGTAATAGATTTGACCCAACTAATCTAGGAGGGGGAGAAACTGAAAGCATCAAAGATGGACAAAATATAGTTCCAATTCAAGTGATCATAAGCTTTTGAGAGATCAAGTTTAATAAGCATACCTAGATATTTGGATGAGGATAGAGAGTGAACTACTTCATGGGCCACCAATATACCATCCATGATTTGCCGACCTTCTACAAAATCAAACTTCTCTAGCCCGATAATCGCTTTCAATAGGGGTTTTAACCTCCGGACTAGAATGCCTGAAATAATTTTATATATAACATTACATAGGGAAATTGGTCGGAAACCATTGAGATCCAATGCCACACCTTTCTTTGGGAGAAGCGTGAGAAATGTTGCATTCAACCCCGACCAAAGTCTTTGATAGTGGCGGGAGTCTTCTATTAATTCATGGATTTCAGCTCCAAGGAAGTGCCATCCTGCTTTGAATAATTAAGAAGTGAATCCGTCCAGACCTGGAGCTTTGGTCGCAGGGAGTGTCCAAACCACTTCTTCCACCTATGCATAGGAGATCTCCCACATGAGATCCTCATTCTGATCCTTCGCGATTAATTTCAGGATGCACTGCCTGATTTTGGAGATGGAATCACTCCTGCCCTCATAAGGTTCTGTGAACATAGTTTGGAAATGGATAATCAACGCTTCCAAGATCTCTTCATGTTGCATGATTCGCCGACCATCAAATCCATTGAGAGAAAAGATTCGATTAAATTTTTTGTGTTTCAACATGGTCCTGTGAAAGAATTTTGTGTTGCCCCCACCCCCCCTTCTTTAAGCCATTGAACTCTTTATTTTTGCCTCCACAAGATTTCCTCCTGTTTCCTTCATTGCTTGAGGTCATTGAGAACCTCTCCCTCCTGAGCAACTAGGGATTTAGTTTTCCCTTCCAGGCTGATTTTCTGCTGGATTGACAGCATGGCGTGCTCCAACCTTCGTTTTTCCTGATGTATATTGTCAAAATCAGATCAATTCCATTCTTTGATTTTCCCCTTTAATTCCTTTAGCTTGAGTTGGCAAGTTTCCATTGAGCTTTAGCCAACAACTCTAATATCTTTCCACCACGCTTCTATCTTAGCAAGAAAATCTGGCTTTTTGAGCCAAAAGGATTCGAAGCAGAAGGGGCAGTTCTAAGGAGGCATCTTCAAATCAATTTCTAGACATATGGGCCAATGGTCCGAGCCGAGGCAGGGGAGGATCTAGGCTTGGAAAAATAGATCTTGCTAAAGAATATCATCAAAAATGAGAAAACGATCCAATAATGACACAATTTGGTGCTTACCTCCCCGTCAGTTGTTCCATGTGAAGGAGCCATTCACAAAATTTGTATCTTCAACTCCAAGGTCTTGGATAGTCTCTTGGAGGCAGAGGGAGATCAGATGAAACCTTATGACTCCTCCCTTATTTTCTTCTAGGTCCTTAATAAAATTAAAGTCCCCAACCAGAAGCCAACTAGTATCACCCAACAAATCCTTCAAATGCTGTAGGTTCCTTAAAAATCCAATCTTTTCTCCTCGCAACGTGGGGCCGTAAACCCCTATTAGCCAGACTTTTTTTGTGGAGCCAATGCATTCAAACTGACTCAAAAGGGTGTTAAGGGAGGTGGTCGAGTTCCCAAAGGAAATATATATGGAAACCCAAAGGATTCCTAGCCCTCTAACACTACCCATTGCATACAACGCCATACACTCCACCGTGGGCTAGCTTCTACCTATGATTTCATCGTACTTTTCCAATGTTACCTTGGTTTCCCGTAGAATTATGATATCTGGTTTCTCCTTGTAAATTTGTTCCTTCAAATACCTCAACTTACCCTTGGAGTTGAGGCCTCTTATGTTCCATGACACCAGCTTCATTGGGGAGGGGTGGCGAGAGTGCGCTGGTAGTATTCCATCATGACATTGGTTTGGCCTGAGTTAACTAGGATCACCCATGCTTCTCAGATCACCTCGCTGGTGGGTTGTCCGCCTTTTTTCTTGGAACTCAAGCTAGATTCCACTCGCTTGTTGGGTGTTTCCCCATCTTGTATAACTAGATTCATTTGAGGATTGCATTCCATTTTGGCGTTGCTCCCAATCTTTGTAAATTTGAAGGAATTCATCTAACTAGTCCTGGGGGATTTCAACCGATCCATCTTTGGCTCAGCTATGCAAATATGCTACCATGACCCATTCATCAGAGTTGAGTTGGTCCAGTTTGACATCATATTCCAAGGCATGCTAGACATGGGAAAGGACTTGCTAGATTTCTTTGCCTGTTGGCTACTCTTCTGGTGACTTGCGTTTATTTGGTTATTTATTTGTAGGGTTTTCAGGACCTACCTCCACCTCCATTATTTCTTGTGAAGGAGGTGAAATTGCAGGTGGATTTGGTTGTTCTTTATCATTCGACTCCACTAGGAGAGAAAAAAGATTGATAAAAAGGGCAACTGTGGGCCACCTAAGGAGGAACTGATGGAGCTTGGGGAGGAGGGGATTTACTAGGTGGAGGACGTCACCTTGGGACTTCCTGGAAGCTGTACGGAGAGGGAGTTAGAAAAGGAGAAGTTGCCCACTATGGGTAGTCCCGAAACAGGTGCCCATACTCATGACAAAGCCTGCATTTAAAGGGAACATGCTCATAGTCCAACGACTGGGACCATATTTCATCTTCGGATTATAGTAGGGTTCTCAATGCCTCATGAATAAGCTGACATTGTTCATGAAATATGGCCCATTGTTTAGGATATGCTGGCGATCCTCCAGATCTTCAAAGATCACTGTGAATAAACCCTTGGCTTGAAGGCAAAGATCAAATGGAGCTTTCAACTGCCATTTGAGTTGGATCCTTCGGAGTATATCTGATTCTTTGGGCCAAATGCCCATGAGTTTGCAAATTATGGCATGATCATGCATAAATTGTCAAGATTGTTCCAAGCGGTGGTTAGGGATCACCACTTAGGGATTCTTTGCGGCTTTAGGAAGGCACCGACCCCTCATTCGGGATTTCCATTGGGCTCCTAGAGCAGGTGATTCAGGTTGCTTCCCCTTGTGTTGCACCGAACTGGAGGATGGGTCAAAAGACGGGTGATGAGCACCAGATAAGACCACTTTGAAGGAGGGGGCCGATCCCCCTCCCTCGGGAGGGCCTGACATGAGTCCGTTCAGTGAGAAGACGGGATCGTAGCATGGTGGCAGATGCGTGAGCGAGCGAAGAGAAGAGCTGCAACGCGTGGTCAGGAGGCTCGAAACCCTCGTGTTGATGAAACCCTAGCAGAGCAATTTTCCAAAATGTGATTATTTTAATTATTAGTAATTTATTCTTATGGAAAAATAATATATTAATACTAATATATCTTAAGATATATATCATTAGATCAAGGTATTCTACACAACTAAAGGTATATATCCTAGGATCTATCATTATAATGTTTTATTGTGTGGTTGTTATTATTTGCTTTAGATATGAATATTTTTATAATGGGATGATGAATTAACCTTATCTTAAATGTAGATAAAGAATATTCAATAGATTTTTGTTATTCACCAATAAAATAGACTTCCATTTTTACAAATCTTCATAATTTTTTATTTTTAAAAAAATGGAATCCATCACATAATTACTTAAATAATATATTTGACGATGATTTTTAAAAGATTAATAAATTCCTTTTATAAAGGGGGAAATGACATCCAATCAATGTTATTTAATGAATAAGAAATGGTTGGACATTTATAAAAATAATTAATAATTATTGTTCGATGAAGAATATTGAAAAGATATGTCATTCTACTACTTTTCAAACTTTTCAATAAAAAATATTGAAAAGATATGCAACTGAATTTTGAAAAGATGATGTATATTGAAAAGATATATTATTTTATGTAACAGTGGTGGATTGCGTTGGATTTTTTCTCGTGAATATTTCTCTCACATATCTAATCTGTGTCTGGTAACTATGGCTATGAGACCGATCCCAAAGTCGGTTTAGACAAATGGTGAACCAATGACTTTTGGTCACCCGGCTATTCCCAGTGATTACGGGGATATTACCTCACTGCCTTCATTTTGGAGTGAGGCAAACTAATAGGTTTAAAGCCTTTTGAATGTTGCGAGGGGTGAATGGTAAAAACTATGTTGATTCCGACATCCAACGAGTATGCAGCAAAATACCTCTGAGTTTATTTTGATTGCTGATTCACTGTTTGTATTTACTATGATGAAGAGACCAAATTATTTATATTTCTGGTTAGGAGGATGAAAAGGTAGAAACTACATATGTTTGAGGTAATATTTCAGAATCAGACACACATGGCCAGGTCAAACAATTAGACTCTAATATTTTAGGAATCTAGAATCTGGTTAAGCAATTAGATTCTAGAATATTTTAAAAATCTGCAATCCACCTGAGAAGTAAAAACCTAAAAAGTTTTCAGGTTTTTTGGCCAAATAAACCTAGGAAGTTTCGCTGACGATGGTTCTTGGTGGAATAAAACATTTAGCAAAGCAGGGTGAAAATTAAAATCAAAGTTGTAAGTACCTGGCCAGCCTGGGACGACATCAAAGCAATGGAAGTTGGCGCTTCGCTTCTGCTCCTTTTCATGTAAGGGAGTGCAGCTTTGATCAAATGAATGGTACCCATCAAATTGATATCCACCATAGACCGCATGGTATCCACAGACTGTAGCTCAAACTCTTGAGGAATAAAAACGCCGTGATTGCAAATCAATACATCAACAGGCCCCGCTTCGTTCATCACTTTCTCAACCTCTTCGAAATTCCTCACATCTGCACTGAAAATCCTGATCTCTTGCCCAGTAGAACTCTCTACAGATTCTTTAGCTGCCTCTAGCCTGCTAACATTACGTGCCAAGATCGAAACTCGGGCGCCTTCTTGTGCCGCCATGTGTGCCAAAGCTAGTCCGATTCCGCTTGAGCCTCCGCTGATGAAAACATGGCGACCTCTAATTGGAACCTTGACTGGTCTAGGTTGCACAATCCACCATAAAAATACGATAAAGAATACCGGGCAAGCTAATATAAGGAGCCAAAGGAAACTGTAGGTGGCCATGGACAGATGTTGCAAGTTGACGACCCAACCAGTGACGGTGCCTGGGCATTTGATTACAGATCCACTGGCCTTATTTCATTTTTAGTGTTGTAAAATTTTGTTCAGTTTCAAAGCTGAAACATGCTAACGCGGCTACCCGCTTCCATACGTTCACTTTAATATATTTTATGATATTTCTTGGAAAATTATAGATTGTCATTGTAAAAGGTAAATTATATCCAATCAATCGCATTTAACAAATGGATGGCTATTATAAAAGTAAAGACTATCTAGTGTTCGACGATGTATATTGAAAAGATGTATCACTGACATTTGGAAAGATGGTGTGTATTTAACATATGCTCGTCAAACACTTTTGGAAAAAAGGGAAACGTCCCGTTATTTTAATGATATATTAATTAATTAAAGTTAAGGATGGTCTTTAATGATATTTATAGAATAATCTGGGTTGAATTCTTGGAGAATAAAGGAGAGAGTAATTTTAGAAAATCCGGATAATATCTAAAATATTATTATTTTCAAATGTAAGGAAAATTTGTGGGGAAATAAAAAGTTAGAAGGAAAAAAGAAAATTACTATATTTTAATATTATAAAGAGGATTAATTTCAATCTTAAATAACAAAATTATTTCTTTGTCTTAATTAATGCTAAGAAAAAAATACATATTGCCAAGATTAAAACTATTTTGATGAATTTGAAAGAGAAATTGGACATTGGTTGATTCCAAAAGGCCATATGTATGCAAGAGTTCATCACTTGTGTGATCCTTGAAATGTTGAAGTTGAAAAGCACTTTCTCTTGATTGTCCATCTTATATTCACATTTACCAACCTTCTTTACCTTTTAATGCAACAAAAATATGGTGCTCTAGGAACCACTTCTCTTTAAGCATAAAAGTAAAATGTTAAAGAATTCTTATTAATCTTTTGCCTTCTTATGGTCTAGTAAACCATATAGGTTTAAGGGGAGTTGATCATCATTATCATTATTATTATATGTTTTATTTTTTAGCCTCAGATTCTAAACTAGGAAATATTGAGATAGAAACTGATCCGGTGCATTCTTAAGGCACTCCTAATGTTAAGTCATTGGTTCAATTCTTTGCCTTGTTCAGGTGTTATTCTTGGACTTGACCATGATGTAGCCTCACCAGTTCAGAACTTACAAAATAAAAATTTAAATATTCTAATTATTAAATTAATATTATATATTAAATTCAATAACTTAAAATAAAATAAATTTTTAATATTTATTAATTAATATTTCATTAATTAAAAATATAAAATAAATTTATTTTTATTTAAATAAAAATATCCCATTTTTATTTTTAAAGAACCTTACCTTGGTTGATAAATATATATTTAAAAATCTTTGAGCTCAAGCTTTTGTGATTTATAATGTTTTTGAAATCAATATTCAAGATTGATCATAAGTATCAAATTTGGGTTCATATTTATCATTAGGACAAAGATGAGAATTCTAATCTATCCAAAGGATTAAATAATGTAGAGATGCAAGAGGTAGGTGCAAAAAATCTAATCTAACCAAAGGATTAAATAATATAGAGATGCAAGAGTTAGGTGCAAAAAACTCCAATGATCAAAAACCAAAATAAAATGTTGGAGAAAGTCAAAGTCCAAAAAAATTGATAATATGATATTTCTTTTTTGTGAATCAAAGTTTTTCTATTAAGTTAAAATATTACCTTTCCACATAACGTTTCTCAAAGACCTATTGGCCTCCCTTTTACTAGATTTATTGGCCAATAGATGAATATCCACATACATAGAAAATTTCCAAAATGATACGGTGCTGCCCTCTCTAAATACTTACCAATCTATCATGCATCTTCCATAGATTTCTTTGTGAGTGACTCATGAATTCAATGATGTCATCGTGATCATCTTAACGGGCTTGATTGAGTTCGTCGAATGAAACATTCATCTGTCGAATGATACTAGCATTGTCCTCTAACGAAGAGGCGCTCATTGTCGTGGGGATAGGCTGTGAGGGTGGTGAGTCTACAGTCTCTCCTTGACCCTAATCATTTTGTTGCTACCATGATGGATGCCCCCTCACCTCCATTTCTTATTTCACCCGGCCTCTATGATGAGGCATATTCTACAAATACACGAACACCCTCCCCTTACTTCTTGCCTAGGAAAGGAAATCACTCTCTTACACAAACGAGCCTACCTAAAAATCTGGGGATGCCCCTTCTTCTCACTCGGGGCCTTAGTCTTCCCTGCCCCCTAGTGTAAACGCCTCTCACCAAGGGGAATCTCCTTGCAATAAAATGAACCCTTGCAAGCTACCACAAAACCCAAAGAATCTGGAAATATAACAGCTGCCATGCCACTAGCTAGGCCTACCCCAAGGAAAATTACACCCACCAACCTCCCAATGAGTGTCATAAGAACATTGACCTGGTGTGCACATAACCTTGAAGCTTCCAGGGCCAAACTTACAGCTGGCTAGCCAAGCTTCATCCACACCCATAAACACCAAACCCATGCAAAGTTGGGGATTGGGTCATTTGCAGCACTCAAGCGCCCATGAGTAGGTTTCACCACTTGCCAAAAAACAATTTGTAATATAATATTAATAAATAAACCCTAAATTATTAAACATGACAATAACATATAAATATTATTAGGTATTTATTTCTATTAATTAATTATCATAATAAAAACAATACATTAATTAATAAATTATTAAGAAATTAAATAAATAAAAAATAAAGTCAATATAATAAGAAACAATGTAAATTAAGTGCCACTAGCACAACCAGTTGAGGATGAGAGTCGTCAGTAAGGCAACCCAGGATCAAACCTCACATGGGGTGGCTGTGCCTTGTGCTAGGGGAGGAGACATGCTAAAAAATCCAGTCAGCTAAGGGTTGGTGTGACCCAGGCCGAGTGCGATCCCTAGGTGACTTTGACGGCCAGCTAAGAGTTGGTGTTCCCAGGCTGGGTGCGATCCCCAGATGACTTTGAAGGCTTAGATGCCCCCAGGTCATGACTCCTCAAGCCTCAGATATCATGGAAAACTTGACAAAAAAACAATATAAATTCATTTTTTGTTAAGCTATTAACCTAATAATTAATGAAATCTATTATATCAATACCTATAAATTGAAAAATATATTAAACCGATAATGAATAATTTTAAATAAAAAATTGTTAAGAAACGAGCCAAAACTGTATAAAACTAGGGATAAAAAGTGAACTAATATATATATATATAATATCTTATATTCCATATATATTAAATATACATGTATTCCATATATTCATAAAAAAAACACACACACATAAATATATATTTTAAAAAATATTATATTCTATATATCCATATCTACGCAACTTAAGATTTTTTATTTTTATTTTTTTTATAAAAGTTAAAAATAAATAAATAAACGATCTAAAAGATAAAAATAAATGAAGTAATCAAAATAATTATTATATGTTCCAATATGAAAACTAACTAACTAATAATAATAATAATAGAAAGTTTCTCTTCTACAGTCGTTCGGAAGAAAGATGGGGTTTTTGGTGGTTTTCAAACCTTGGGGTGTAGGTAGGGTATCGTAGGAGCATCGATATAATGACAAAGGAGATTATTTTATGCTAAATTCAGTGGGAAGTGGCTTGAAGATGACACTTGGTTGAAGGCATTATCCACTCCTTGCTCACTACTTGTGGTTAAGGGGAGCCTAGGGTTTAGAGTGTCAACAATATGGAGGATGAAGTGGATTACTCCCCTGACCCCTTCGAAAATGTCTCCATCTAGCCTGATTTGTCACATGAGGTTCCTAATTTGGAGGTATGGGCGACAACTAGGACTCCAAAAATAAGGATTTACTTATCTCTTCCAACTCTAAAATATATTTCAGCGAATATAGGTGGTTTTCTCAGTCATACAATGTTGGGGCTTGTTGATGCGGGTTTTGGGTAAGTTTCGATATTGGAAGAGAAAAACTAGTTGAGGTTTCGAGTCCTAGTTTCAAATTCAAGCACATAGTTAATTCACAACAATTTTTTGGAATCTCCACGTGGGGGTTTTCTTCAAGATCCAATATTTGATGTTGAGCAAGGAGGGGATGAGCTAGGGAGAAGTGGCTTCGAGCCTTTGTTTATGGGCTTAATTTTGGATAGTATCAAACAATAAGGTTTGGGGTTTGGTAGCACATAAATGTATGGTGAGGTATTAAATGGGGGTTATATTGTTAATATTGAAGGGTTCCTTTTGAAAGTCTCCCAAATTACATGAATTCTCTTGTAGATTTTTCCAAAGGATTATTGGGATGAAATGGTAAGTTTGCACAAGAAATGGAAACCCTAATTGCATAGCAAGACATGAGAACTTGATAGAGGCAGGTAAGAAGAGGAAGAAATTAAATTGCACCAATGGTCTAAAATCACCCCTAGGTGACCTCAGGAAATTAATGAAGGTATTACAGACTCATGTGCTAGTGTGTGTGTTTATGTTATCTTAGGCAACAGATTGATAAGATTGCAAAATAAACAGGTGCTTGAAACAGTAAGAGATCATAGTAAGCAAAACAGAAACACAACAAAATTTAATAAGGAGTTCACCCAATTCTCCTGGGCTACGTCTCCTGGTCCAGCTTTCAGTTTTATTATGTTTTCAAATAAGAGTCTTGCAATAAGGAGCTCAATCTAAGTCTCACTTGACAAACGATGATCAGTAGGATGGCACTTGGAATTCCCAAGTCCTTAGAGTTCACAGACTACCCTTACTAAATTTCGACCTCAATTGGTCTATGTCTGCTTGATGTTGCCCTTACTCTGATGGTCAGCTCGGCTTCTCTGTTCTCTCCAATTTTGCCTTTCTTTTTGTGTCTCTCAGCCTTCGACTTCTTCACTACTTCTCTGCCTCACTGTCTCTCTGTCTTGTCTCTGTCAGCTCGTGGCTTTAAAGCCAGTTTGTTTCTTCCACAATTCATTTCATCTTCCCAGCTCTCTGAATCGCCTGCCTCTGTCCGCTGGGACTCCTCTGCCTTGCATCATCATTGCTGCGTAACGCTTCGCAGAGAGGTGGCCACCTGTCTTCTTGCGAACTGAGTGTCGGTTCTTCTTGAACGGTCATTTTTTTTCGTTATTTCCCAAATGCCTACGAAATGGATCCTTAAGTCGCCTCATCGGTCAAATTGGACTTCAAATCTTTATGTGCCGTAGCTTATTTCTCCCTCGGGTCCAGTCATCCATCGAGTTGAACCTCCGTCATTTGATCTGGAGCCCCCAAATCCTATGATCTTCGCTTATGTCACGCGGTTGAGTTGCTCAACTGTTAGTCCGTGATGTAAGTGGTTTTTCTATCTCGCCACCAGACACGTGTCTCTCGGTGTATGGAATTGTTGGGTCTTTGGCCAAACCCACTTACCACCCGAACTGCCTTCGATATTCCGTCGGTTTTGAGTGCGGGACCCGCCTGTCAGTTTTAGCGCTTTCCCATGGTTTTCTAGTTTCCCTTGTGATCGAGCGCTTGGGGCTTTTCCTTCTCGAGGGGTTTTTCCCAGTGACACGCGATTAGCGCTAATCGCGTATCAGAAACAACCTCCGTTTCTGGAGTTGAGCTTCCCAACTACCATTTTTGCACCACGCATATTCTCCATGGGCTAACAGTTAGTGCGCTTTGATTGAAGGTCCTCATTGCTCCATGCTGGCTGCAAATTATCATTATTCAGAGGTTATTTATAATAGCTATAAGATTTCTTGAAGTCTATCATTCGTTCTTAACAATCATGGAATTTTTTGAGGATCCAATTCGGATTATGGCCTTCCCACTGAAAAAGCTTTTGGACCACCAAAAGTTGGTTTTCAAGCATTGACTAAGTGAGGATATGACTTTATCACTTGTCCAATCTTTATATATTTTTCACTACTTGGATTTGAACCTCTGAGCCTAATTCTAAGGTACTCAACATCTCCCCTGCACGTCGTTCTCACCTTCCTGTCCAGAACTGTGTCTTCATGCAATTCATTAAGATATTCAGGTAGCAGGTCATCAATAGAAGACAATTGACTATGTTATTCATGATCTTCAATTAATGAAGGTTCAAATAGTCTCAAGCTGTATGCATTGACGACTGAGTAGATGTGCATATAAGCTAGCAAATCAAGGCGAAAAGCATTCTCGCCAATTTTCTCAAGGAACCTGAAAGGTCCATACCTTATTGGTTTCAGATTTTTACCTTCACCTTGCATCCCGTCCTTGTTGATATATGGCCAGACTTTATCACCAACTTGGAAACTATGCTCCATCCGATGCTTGTCATGCCTTGCCTTGTATTTGGCCTGGCTCTTTTCCAGCTGTTCCTGTATTGCTTGATGGATCTCTTGGATTTGTTCAATGAACCTAGTTGTCTTGTCCACATCGTTGTGTCCCTCAACTGTTGTGTCCTTACCAAAGACAAAATCCTAGGGAGACCTTGGTGTGAAACCAAAACGGGTCTCAAAGGAGATCTCTGTGTGGAAGAATGTTTGGCTCAGTTATAAGCATGCTGCACATAACATAAATGTTCATCCCAAAGCTTAGGATGCTTTCTGCAATATCCCCTTAGCAACTGGATCACTATCATGTTGACTACTTCTGTCTGGCCATCGGTTTGTGGATGGAAAGCTATGCTTCTCTTCAGTTTGGTGTCCATCAGTTCCCATAGACTTGACCAAAACTTTCCCACAAATCCGGTGTCTCGATCAGATATAATGGAAGTGGGTAATCCAAAATGAACCCATACATGTTGAAAGAACAGTTTTGCAGTTTGTTCAGTTGTAATCTGTTTATTACAAGGTATCAAAATACAGATTTTGCTGAACCTATCCACAACAACATATAGATAATCATGACCTTTCCTAGATTTAGGCAGTTATCCCACAAAGTCCATGGAAACACTTTCCCAAGGATGAGAAGGAACTAGTAATGGAGTGTACAAGCCTAGTTTTCTATTGTTGGGCTTGCTTTTCGCACACATAGTACACCCTCTTACATATCTAGAAACTGTCTTGTTCATTTTTGGCTAATAACAAAACCTTTGTAGCTATGCAACTATTTTACTTACCCCAAAGTGACCTGATGTTAGAGAAGTGTATGCTTGGAAATTATTAAAGAGTTTAGACTTCTGTGATCTACACTTTGATTGTGAGAATAATTTCAGCAAAATCACATAGAGAATCATTTTTCGACGCGTTTCAAACCAACTAGTGTGGTTCATCGTCAGGACAAGTTGAGGAAAAAATTTGAGCGATCAGTTAAATAGTGCATGCACGTTCTCCAACGGCTATATTTGACCGGGCAACGGTTAAAAAGACTCTTAACAGCTAGATTAGATCAGGGCCTAGGGGAAAGGGTCAAGGTTAGTTAAAATATTCAAATAATATTACAATTTCTCATCTTATTATCACAATTATTAACTTCTCAAATAAATATTATTAATCCAATAATAAACTAAATTTTATCTTATTGATTAATTAATTAATTAATTAATTTAGCAATATTATTATGTTAATATCATTTTTTTTAATTATTATTATTAATTTATTGTATTAACCTTAAGTTAATAGTAATATTATTAAATTAACTTCAGTATAGTAAGATTAATTTCAAATTGGATATATAAGTAATATTGCCTACATAAATTATTTAATTTATTTTTATTTTATGTTTATTTTTTATCTATAAATTATCAATAGCATATTATTAAACACCCCAAATTATATTAAATCATTATTAATAGAATAACTACAATGTATATTATAATAATTAACTTCAGGTTAATAGTAATATTATTACATTAATTTCAAATTAATATTATTAATAACATTAGTTTAGGGTAAATTTTTTTAATATATGAGTAACTAGAATAATATTACAATTGCTACTATTTTACTTGTCGTTTCATGATACTAGTTATATTTAGAGAGACTTAATTACTAAATAACAATCATATTATACTTAAAACTAATAATGCTAGTTTAGGGTGAATAATTAAAGATTATTAATTAATAAAGTGACTAATGTTATTAAAAGAAAGAGACTATTATTACTAAACTAAGAAAACAACGGACAACTAAACAAACAGAGAGGGGTCATGAGAAGAAGAGGCTAAGATAGAAGCGCTGGGATCCAACAACTACTAATCTTCCAGTCGTCATCCCTATTGAGATTCATAGGTCTTTTCTCGATCTCAAGGGCTTCCCTAAATTTACGATGGTGAAACTGCGTAACTCTTGCGATAACTTGAGCCTCTTCAATACATACATGATGTTTAGTTTTCTCGGCATGCTCTGCTAGGGCTGAGGACTTGGCCCTTCCATGCTTCAAGTCTGCTGAGTGCTCACTAATCCTCTGATTAATAGAACAACCAGTTTCACCAATGTATGGGGCCCCACAGGAAAAGGGAATGACATAGACACCTTTCATGTCTTTAGGGTCGACAGGATCTTTAACAAAACAAAGAGAGCTACAATGGTGTTAAGAGGTCTAAAGGTCGAGGGAATATTGTGCTTCTTAAGAATCCTAGCGATCTTATCAGTGGTTCCTTGGATGTAGGGGAGGTGTATCCACAGGATCCGGTCTTTAGGATCTTTATGGACAGAGGGCTCCTTATGGGCCTTGAGGAAGGATTTTTGACCTAGGTGTCTACTGTAACCATTTTTAACGAAGACATCTAGAAGATGAGCCTTCTCCTTTGCCCAGTGCTTCTCATCAGAGATTCTTAATGCACGAGTAGCAAGCGTGTTGAGAACGCCTAACTTCTGAGTAGGGAAATGATGAGAGCTGGCATGGAGATATTGATCGGTGTGAGTGTTTTTTCGAAAAACCTGGTGGGAGAAGGAACCATCATTATTCTTAGAGATGAGAACATCAAGGAAGGGAAGACAACTATTGACTTCCTTTTCCATAGTGAACTTAATGGCGAAGGATTGTTCATTGAGATGACTAAAGAAGAGATCCAACTCATCATGACCATGAGACCAAACGACACCAGTGTCATCTACAAATATCTTCCAAATCTTTGGTAAGAGGCGGGCAGAGGACAAAGCTTTGGACTCGAAATCCTCCATAAAAAGATTAGCGACGACTGGGGATAGGGGGGAGCCCATGGCCACCCCACAAGTTTGCTCATAGAACTCTCCTTCAAAGCTGAAAAAGGTAGAAGTAAGGCACAACTCAACTAATGGAGCGATATCTGGGTTAGTGAGCCTGTAGATAACCTCCATGGCCTCATTGATGGGAATACAAGTATAAAGGGAGACCATTTCGAAACTCACCAGAATATCATCGGGGTCAAGCTTTACCCTCTTAAGATCATTAATAAACGACGCAGAGTCTTTGACGAAGGACTCCGTGCGGCCAACCAAGGGTCTTAGCTTTAAGGCAAGGAATTTAGTAAGAAGGTAAGTAGGACCACCGCTGGTATTGACAATAGGTCTTAAGGGAACCCCCTCTTTATGGATCTTTGGAAGGCCATAGATCCTACGGGTGATGGGGTTGCTTTCTATGAGTTTCTGGGATAAAGAATTAGTAGAATTACATGACTTGATAGCAAGAGCAACTACCCTCGAAACATTCTTTAAAGGATTCTTGGAAAGCTTTTTGTAGCTTCCACTATTGCAGAGATGATCCAACATCTTGGAGCGGTAATCATCCCAGTTAAGGATGACTGTTGCCCCTCCTTTATCGGCTTTAAGGACAACAATATCGCGATTCTGGTTTAAGGTTTTTAGAGCCTCAAACTCAGCTTTGCTGATATTACTTTGGGGTAGTTTTGCCTTCCTAAGGGCCACGACACAATCTTGCCTAATTGTGTCCTTAGTTTTATCCGGAAGGCTCTTAATACCCAATTCCACGTTGCAGATGATGTCTTCAACCGTAATTTTCTTAGGAGCTAAGGAAAAATTAAGACCCTTACTTAAGAGACTGAAAATAGACAGGGGAAAGGAAAAGCTAGAGAGATTGACCACTTTATTGCTAGGAGACAGAGGGCAAGAATTACTCCCCGGATCAAGGTTATTATTATTATTATTATTAAATCTGTTCTGCTCTGAAATCTCAGCAATTGGAGGAGTTACTCAAGAAGAGACAATCTGCTAAATTTCTCAAACTCTCCAGGTGTTACACTTCGTCCCAAGGTTTTGATCCTCCATCAAGCAGCCAGGTTTCGAAGTACCAGGTTTCAGCCCTCAATTCTTGGGTTTCGGGCTTTCCCCTAAAGTTCTACTCGGATTCGCATGATCCTAGTAATTTTGAATTATTTCTGGAGGTTAGTTCTCCATCCTAGCCCACCAACATGGATCGGGATGTTTCTAGCAGCGTCTCAGGTTGGTCGTTGTCTCGTCCTGGCACTGGACCGGCCTTGCCTGCTATGTCTCCTTCTCGGCAATGGAAGAGCAGTGAGAGCTTGCTGGCTCGTGCGGATGTAGCAGTTTATGAAAAGCCTCCAGGTGAGAATCCCTTATGCATACATTCTTTGAGTGGTGTTTCAAGTTCTTATGGTAATAATATAGCTTGTAGCAATGTAAGCGATATAAACCAGGACTTGGTTTGCAGTAGGATGCGCGGTATAAGCCTGGACGTGAATAATGATGGTAATAAAAGTAATAGCATTGAAAATAATGATATTAATTATAATATTTGTAATAATAATAATAACAATAATATGTATGGTAATATAATAATAATAATAATAATATTAATACGTATAATATATACCAAAATCTAAATAATGATAGCATTATTAATAAAAATAGGGGAATAAAGAAAATATTAAAAAATAATATTAATATCGTTAATAATAATAATAATAATAACAACCTTGATCCGGGGATTAATTCTCGCCCTCTACCTCCTAACAATAAAGTGGTCAATCTCTCTAGCTTTTCCTTTCCCCCATCTGTTTTCAGTCTCTTAAGTAAGGGTCTTAATTTTGCCTTAGCTCCTAAGAAAATTCCAGTTGAAGACACCATCTACAGCATGGAATTTGGTATTAAGAGCCTTCCAGATAAAACTAAGGACACAATTAGGCAAGATTGTGCCGTGGCCCTTAGGAAGGCAAAATCGCCCCAAAGTAATATCAACAAAGCTGAGTTTGAGGCTCTAAAAACCTTAAACCAGAATCGCGATATTGTTGTCCTTAAAGCTGATAAAGGAGGGGCAACAGTCATCCTTAACAGGGATGATTACTACTCCAAGATGTTGGATCATCTCTGCAATAGTGGAAGCTACAAAAAGCTTTCCAAGAATCCTTTAAAGAAGGTTTCGAGGGCAGTTTCTCTTGCTATCAAGTCATGTAATTCTACTAATTCTGTATCCCAAATACTCATAGAAAGCAACCCCATCACCCCTAGGATCTATGGCCTTCCAAAGATCCACAAAGAGGGGGTTCCCTTAAGACCTATTGTCAATACCATCGGCGGTCCTACTTACTTTCTTACTAAATTCCTTGCCTTAAAGCTTAGACCCTTGGTTGGCCACACGGAGTCCTTTGTCAAAGACTCTACGTCATTTATTGATGATCTTAAGAGGGTAAAGCTTGACCCCGATGATATTCTGGTGATTTTTGACGTGGTCTCCCTTTATACTTGTATTCCCATCAATGAGGCCATGGAGGTTATCTATAGGCTCACTGACCCAGATATCGCTTCGTTAGTTGAGTTGTGCCTTACTTCTACCTTTTTCAGCTTTGAAGGAGAGTTCTATGAGCAAACCTATGGGGTGGCCATGGGCTCCCCCCATCCCCTGTCATCGCTAATATTTTTATGGAGGATTTCGAGTCTAGAGCTTTGTCCTCGACCCGTCTCTTACCAAAGATTTGGAAGAGATTTGTAAATGACACTGGTGTCGTTTGGTCTCATGGTCATGATGAGTTGGATCTCTTCTTTAGTCATCTCAATGAACAATCCTCCGCCATTAAGTTCACTATGGAAAAGGAAGTCAACGGTTGTCTTCCCTTCCTTGATGTTCTCATATCTAAGAATAATGATGGTTCCTTCTCCCACCAGGTTTTTCGAAAAAAGACTCACACCGATCAATATCTCCACGCTAGCTCTCATCATTTCCCTGCTCAGAAGTTAGGCATTCTCAACACGCTTGCTACTCGTGCATTAAGAATCTATGATGAGAAGAACTTGGCAAAGGAGAAGGCTCATCTCCTGGATGTCTTCGTTAAAAATGGTTATAGTAGACACCTAGGTCAGAAAGCCTTCCTCAAGGCCCTTAAGGAGCCCTCTGTCCATAAAGATCCTAAAGACCGGATCCTGTGGGTACACCTCCCCTACATCCAAGGAACCACTGATAACATCGCTAGGATTCTTAAGAAGCACAATATTCCCTCAACCTTTAGACCTCTTAACACCATTCGTAGCTCTCTTCGTTTTGTTAAAGATCCTGTCGACCCTAAAGACATGAAAGGTGTCTATGTCATTCCCTGTTCCTATGGGACCCCATACATTGGTGAAACTGGTCGTTCTATTAATCAGAGGATTAGTGAGCACTCAGCAGACTTGAAGCATGGAAGGGCTAAGTCCTCAACCCTAGCAGAGCATGCCGAGAAAACTAAACATCATGTCTGTATCGAAGAGGCTCAAGTTATCGCAAGAGTTACGCAGTTTCACCATCGTAAATTTAGGGAAGCCCTTGAGATCGAGAAAAGACCCGTGAATCTCAATAGGGATGACGGCTGGAAGATTAGTAGTTGCTGGATCCCAGTGCTTCTATCTTAGCCTCTTCTTCTCATGACCCTTCTCTGTTTGTTTAGCGATCTGCTGTTTTCTTAGTTTAGTAATAATAGTCTCTTTCTTTTTATAACATTAGTCACTTTATTAATTAATAATCTTTAATTATTCACCCTAAACCAGTATTATTAGTTTTAAGTATAATATTATTATTATTTAGTATTAAGTCTCTCTAAATATAACAGTATTATGAAACGACAAGTAAAAATATAGCAATGTAATAATTTATTCTAGTTACTCAATATTATTAAAAAATCTCCTAGGCTAATGGTTATTAATAAATATTAATCTGTGAAATTAAAATAAATAATATTACTATCAACCTGAAGTTAATATAATAATATTACTATTGTTAAATTACAATAATAATTTTTTTTTTTTTTTTTTTTTTTTTTTTTTTTTTTTTTTTTTTTTCTACGTTAAAGACTAAATTAAGTACCCACGGGGGATTTGAACCGGTACCTACACGCAAGGAGTGCCTTAACATGCACTATTCACTCGCAATGCCAAAGCCCCCGTGGGCTGTTAATTGACAATAATATTACTATTAAATAATGATAATATAAATTTGGTGTTAATAAATAAATTGCTAATTGATAATATTAAAATAAAAATAAAAACAAATAAATAAAAACAAAATAAACAAATAAAATAACAAATTTACGCTGCCTAATATTATTAAAATATCAATTTGAAATTTAACATTATATTAACCCGAAGTTAATTTAATAATATTACTATTAACTTAAGGTTAATACAATAAATTAATAATAATAATTAAAAAAAATGATATTAACATAATAATATTGCTAAATTAATTAATTAATTAATAAAATAAGATAAAATTTAGTCTATTATTGGATTAATAATATTCATTTGAGAAGTTAATAATTGTGATAATAAGATGAGAAATTGTAATATTATTTGAATATTTTAACTAACCTTGACCCTTTCCCCTAGGCCTTGATCTAATCTAGCCGTTAAGAGTCTTTTTAACCGTTGCCTGGTCAAATATAGCTGTTGGAGGACATACATGCACTATTTAACTGATCGCTCAGATTTGTTCCTCAACTTGTCTTGACGATGAACCACACTAGTTGGTTCGAAACACGTCGACAAATGATTCTCTATGTGATTTTGCCGAAATTATTCTCACAATCAAAGTGTGTGCTTCTCGAATTATCTTTACTCTTTCAGTTTGTGGAATGCATAGCTTCCCACAATGATATAGGAAGTCCAGTTCTTTAATATGATAACCAATTCTTTTTGCTATCTCGTTTGCCCTTGACTTAAGTTGCATATACATCTTTAAAAGTCTATATCTTGAGCAATATTGTTTTCAATGTAGCCTCTCATGTAACACATGAATGCTTTATGCTTTAAGTATAGTGATGCATTATAAATGGGTCCTAGATAACATATTTGCAACTTTATTGTGTATGCCCTTTTTATATCTGATGACTAAATGAAACTATTGTAGAAAACCCATCCATCTATAGTGTCTTGATTGCTGCAACTTAGTTTGGGAGTGTAGACATTGAAGTGGTTGATGATCAGTATGTATAACTGTTTCCTTGCCCATTAAGTAATGTTTCCATTTTTTCACACTATGTACTAATGCATACAATTATTTATCATATGTGAGATAGTTAACTATTGCAGAATTAAATTTCTCATAATGATAACGTATGGGTTTACTGTGTTGTATCAACATTTCTCCCATGGCATAGTCACTGGCATCCATTTGGATCTCAAATGGTCTTTGAAGATCTAACAGTGCTAGTACTGGTGCTGTACGAATCTTTCCTTTCAAGGTGTCGAAGGCTTTCTACTATTTGCCTCCCAATTGAAACAACTTGTTCAATCCTGTTAAAGCATGTAAGGGAGTTGCAATTAAGGAAAAGTTAGAAATGAACTTTCTCCAATATTGTGCTACTCCTAAGAAGCTCCTAACTTATGTAGCAGATTTGGGTTTAGGCCAGTTTAAATGACTGCCACCTTAGAAGGATCTATCTTCAATTCACCACCC
>APFE030333551.1:16258-82161 GCA_000404065.3 Pinus taeda
ACTGCAGGCAGCATTGCAACAGAAAGAGGCAGGCCAAACTTCTCAGCCCCCTCCAGAAATAATCAATCTGGAAGAAGCTCCTCAAACCACTGCCCCTCCCATTCAGTAGACAGAGAAAACGACACCCTCTACCTCAGCACCAACAACAGAGCAGGCTCAAAGTCTTGATATGCAGAAACTCAAGAATGAAATTCACGTCTTGGAGGCCCAAATGACAGAGCTGAATCAAGCCACAGAGACTTTGGCTAAGCTCAATGAAAGATATGATAAATCCAAGCATAATGTAGCTGAGAAAGAAAGAGAGATAAAGGCTCTCAAAAGGAGGATAAATGAGCTGGAGAAAGAGCTCACACTTGATAAAGTAACAGCTGAGATCAAGACAGTACTATGGGCCAATATTGGCCAATCCATCATTGACCAGTGGCAATATATTGAGGCTATTCATGAGCAGATGGGGCTCATTGGAAAAGCACATAGGGAAATCCAAAGAGCAAGAGCATCTCTAGGCAATATGCCTGAGGCTGCCAACAGAATGATCGATGTGATTAATCACAAAACAAGTTCTCAGTTGGCCACAATGGGAATTACTAACAGGACTGAGACCATTTCGATAGTCAAAAGGGTCCTGACACTAAGAACCCTGGTACAAACATTAGAGAGAAGAAGCCAGGATATGGAGACAGAGATTAATAAATTCATGGACAAATTTGTAGCATTGCAGAACAGAGGTCTTCCTAACTTAATGAGCAGCGCAGGAAAACTACTTTCCCGTGAAAATTATGCCAAGAGGGTCAACACCTTTGCTGCAAATCAGATTGCAGAAAAGCCCAGCACTTCAGAAGAATCAGGGCCAGCATCAGGGCAGAATCTCTACAACAGGGTAGAGAACTTATTTTTTATCATGAATGAAATCAATCACTTGTTTGATGTGCCTCCGATTTCTATAAATATACAGAGGCGGATGAGACTATTAGAGGCAATTTTAAGACATCAATTGCCCACACAGGAAGTCTGGACTGGATTGATACAATTAATACTGTCAAACCAGAGCCTGTAATCAAGTTTTTTCCATCGAAATATGTAAGTTGTCATGCACAGGAAAATTTTGATATATCAGCATGTATGGAGAAAAAGAGGCTGACCCAACTCAGCGAAACTATTCGGCCACCACAGCAGCACTGACAGTCACATGTGACAGGGCCGAAAATCTACAGGAGGGCAGACCGCGAAGACACGTCATTCATCATTTATAACAAAGCGCTCAACCAACTCAATGACCTCCAAAGGTCAAAAAATCTTCTGACAGAATTAAAGATAATTCATGTTGTATTGAAAGCTGCAATGACTTCTTATCTGCTATTTCCTGTACGAGTTGGTGAAGATATTTATTTCTCATATGACTCAATGCCTGAGATATTTTGTATGAAACATTTGTATATATTCCCCCTCACATGAGTTTGCAGGGGTTGGTTGTTGTGGATTTCTCTTCTAGAGTTGTTTTGCTGTAAATTATCAGAGAAGTAATACAAAAGCCAATGGAATTTCCAAAGCTCTGTGTTGTTTGATGCATTGTGGTGTTTAACTGAATGTTACAGGATTCTTGCGTAATTCATGGCACAATAAGTTTTCCCTAAAACTCTTCGTTATGTGTTTTGTTATCTTTTCATATCTCTTTCATGTTTCTGTGCTTTACAGTTAGTGGCAAGGAAAAAGAATAGTTCCAGGATTTAATCACAGATTACCCTGAACTCAATTTGAGATATTATAAATGTTTTCTTCAGTTATAGTAATAAAGGTGTAATTCTTAATTGCTACCCTTTCACACTATATCTATCACAGTGATTATTGTTTCGGGAATTCAAGTTTGCTCCTCAGGAATATATCTCTTTCCCACACCCCAGCTTAGTGGAAAATTATTAATTGCTTTTCACTGGTTATTTACATTTCACCATCATAATTTCAAGTTTGTTTTATGAAGTATTCAAAAGGCCCTGTAATTTCAGTTGCTCAACTCAAGATTTCAAAAAACCAGTAGCCACAGACTCCATTGCCCAATGGACTAACATTATCTGCATATTTACACTTTAGGTACAGAAAGACATCCTTTCAACCAAACATAAACCAAAACCCTTACTTCATACCTAGCCTAAAATCTCCACAGAACAGAGACAAACCTTAAAGAGAGAGCCCTCTCTGATTACAGTTGGGCTAGAAGCTGTAATCCAAAGATTGGTTAGTGGTTACCTAGGTCGTATTCCCTTGGGAGTCAAAGGGAACAACCTGGGTGTTAACACCTCCTATGACAACACATAATGTGCAGATCATAAGGGCCGAACCATGCGATGAAGAATCTAAAGTAAATATGGTACTAAGGGGCGATGCAACCCTAGAAGGGGATTAGTCTGAGTTGTACAAAGGTCCCTCGATGTTGACAACTTTTTTAGAAACCTACATGAAGTTACTTCACAATAATAGGGCAGTGAAAGGACTACAGGAGGTAATTAACAGATACGAAGGGTGGGCAGAACCTCTCATAGTCCGACGAATAGGGAGCCATAAATTCCAAACTAGACAAGAAATGTGATTAACAGAGTGGATTTCTGACTATGAGATGGATCAGGTCATTCTGGACCTCGGCTAGGATGAAAATGTCTTGCCTCAGCAAAAGTGGGAGCATATCGGCAAGCCCCCTCTCCAATGGTCTCCAATCAAATTATGGATGGCAAATCAGCAGAAGATCTTGCCCATGGGTAGGCTGCAAGGAATCACCGTAGACCTGGATGGCACGAGCACTAGAATGAATTTTGAAGTTATTGAGATAGTGGACGAGAAAATTGCGTACCCCACGTTGTTGTGAATAGACTGGGCCATCGACCTGAATGGGATTATTAATTTCAAGCACAGGAAGATGATATTTGAGAAAAAATTGCATCGCGTAGTTGTTCTGCTAGATCCAACTGAGGGACCTCGCTACACGAAACCTGAGCACGATGACGAGCAGGACAAAACATTGGATTGCATCTACCGAATTGCTACACAAAGGCCAATAAAGGGTAAGGTAATGGAGGAACAGAGAATTTCACAAGATTACATGGAACCATACATCGATGATTCAGAGGAAGAGGACGAGCTATGGCAGAACATAATGAATGGGGCAACTACTTTAAGCTGCAATATGCTGGCAAAATCCACGTATTGCATTAAAGCTCAGGACTGCGAGCTATTGATGTATGATGGGCTCACAATAGTAAATGAATTCCTGGAGAAGTTTGAGGGCACAGTACCAGAATACCAGCAATTTGATGCGCTGAAATGGGCATTGCGTGCGACACCGACGTGACGGTGGGGCACCCATGAAGGAACCTTCGCAGATTGGCAAAGCTGTAAGCGCATGATGCAGATATGATTTGGGAATCATTGCTTCAACTAACAGAGAAATATGATGGATAAGAGAATCTGCACATACACCTGAGCAAATGGACTAAATGCTATGGCAAGGAATCACAACCAGAATGGGTGCACCTATTTTTTCATACCTTAGATGTCATCCCAATGAATTGTTATACTGAAACAAAGCTTTGACATGGCACAGCGGAGTGGGATATCTTGCACGAAGGGTTTCTGTCAATGTTTCGTTTTTAGGATCAATGGATGGATATAGTGGACGACGCATTAAAGCTAGTAAAGACCCCAATTTTGCATGGTGTCGCTAGAACTAGAAGAACTCGTGCAACCATACTGGTCGTGACATCTATGTCGGGCCCTAGAATGTTACAATGTAAATACAGAAGATGCCGAACATGACCCATGCGACATCAATATACCAAAATCCAAAGGAAGTCGAGAAGTGCGCGACCCCAAAATAGAAGATCCAGATGTTACAACACCATTAAAAATGAAGCAAGTGAATATCAGAACAGAGGAAGAATCGAAGTATGCTACACTTGGAGATTACTGGGACGACGCTACAGTGGAAAAGGTCATCGAGCTACTTCAGAATTATCGAGACCTCTTCCCTACCAAGATTACGGAGCTAAAAGGGATTCGAGGCAAAATAGGAATGATGAAGATAACTTTGAAGCCTGACGCGAAACGAGTAAAGTAACAACCTTATCGATTGAATCCAAAATATAAAGCAAAAGTACGAGAAGAACTAGACAACATGTTGGTAGCCGAGATCATTGAACTAGTTGAGGAGTGCAATTGGGTTAGTTCGATGGTGGTACAGGAGAAGAAACAGAAGGGTGAGATCCACATCTGTGTGGATCTACAGAAACTCAATGATGCTTGTGTTAACGATCCATTTCCCATACCTTTAATCGATGAAGTCTTAAAAAATGTGGGCGGGCAGGAAGTGGATTCCTTTACGAATGGGTTCTCTAGATACCATCAGATCAAGAACGTGCTGGAGGATCGAAGCAAGACAATATTTGCTATGGAATGGGGTTGTTTTCAGTATACAATGATTCCATTTGGGCTAAAGAACGTGCCGACAATATTTTCCTGCATTGTGGTAGTTGCATTTAAGGAATTTATACATAAATTCTTGGAAGTGTATCTCGATGATTGGACCACTTTTGGCCTGGCTAAGAAACATACTGAGAGCTTTTGATTAATGTAGGATACCTACCGTCAACACTACATTTCACTCAATCTAAAGGAGTGTACATTCCTTGTTCCCTTCGGGAACTTGCTGGGTCACATAGTTTGTAGGCAAGGCTTGATGGTGGAACTAGTGAAGATCACTGTCATACTAGGTCTACAAGCACCGCGCAGTGTCAAATAGCTCCACACTACGCTGGGACACAGAGGGTACTATCGGAAGTTCATTAAAGGTTACGCCCACATCATGGCTCCAATGGAACAATTGTTAAAAAAGGATGCCACGTATTGCTGGAACGAGGAATGTAACAAAAGCCTGGAATTGCTTAAGGAAAAAATGGCATCTACCCCTATCTTGACCTTTCCAAAATGGGACGCGTAGTTCCATGACTGTTGGGTAGCGCAAGCCCCATGGAACGAGTATGGGGTGCGAAGCCTGGAATTGTGGGTAATATTAGGGTAAAAGACTCCGCAGAAAGCACTGAGTGTGAACTATAGTAGGTTGAGTCAAAGGGTAGTCTGCCAAAAAATAATGTAAATAAATAGTAATAGAGTTGGCTCGCGGAGGGATCGCAGGACAAGGGAAAGTACTTATTTTGAAAGATGGAATGTAATGGGTCCTTAAAGGAAATAGCTTGAAATCATCTGTAAGTCTGAGTCGAGGGAGTAGGGTAGAAGGTAGAGTCTCTGCAGCTATGTGCGCAAAGGCCTAGAAAGTCTGTAGCTGTGTGTGCAGACCCCTACAGCTGAGTGCGTATGGTGGAATTGGATGTGTTGTTGAAGATTGATAATGAAGATAAGTTTCTTCTGAATTATGTGTTGGTTGCAACTTTACTATTTTATGATAAATGAGCTATTATGATTTCTGCATTTGCTATGGTTGAATACATGTGAACTGGATTAATCTTGACGTGCGAAGCAACCAAAAGTAATAAATGTTTGCTTAAATATTGTTTTAACTATATCAAACCAATAATAAGTGATTCAATATGTAATAAGTGCGATAAGGGTATTCCGATCTGTGCGGATCTAGTGTAGTTTGAGGCTGCAGAACAATGTGCGAGCCCCAACCCACATCCAAAACATCCCCAGGGTGCAGAAACCTGGTTCCAGCACCCTCCCGTACTACATCAGGTGAGACATCAGTCCGCACTTCGTAGGCTGTTGCTGAAAGGGTCGGTAGCTGCAGGATTTGTTCGGCTAAATAATTCTTCCGAACCTGGGTCAAACCCAAATAAGCCAACATGTAGACTTAATATCAAATTACTCATTTTTGTGTAAAATGAAAACCATGATTACCTTGATAAACCAAATTATTCAGTAACTTGTGTAAGGACACATTTATAAGAGGTTATCATAATATCTTTATTATAAGATATTAATTGGCATATATGTTTATTATAAAAGATCAAAAAAAGATTATTATATTTTTCAAGTCATTATTTTGGTTTGTTAATTGGTTGTTATTAATGTTGATGGGAATTTAGTTAGTTCTACAAAGAAATTAGAGGAGCAAACATAGGACACATATCACATACACAATAATTCATATATTACATCCAAAGCCAAATTACAAGACACATAAATAGTGTTCATGAGATCGAAGAAATTCCCAACAAGGAGAATATTTTTTAGAAAATATACCAACAAAACTTCAACAAGAAACAACCCAATCCTACCTATATACTATTTTAAGCATTATCCCAATTCCCCCTCTTAATGCTTACATTACATCATTACAAATATTATTACATAAAACACAAATTATAGTTCACATATAGTCACATATGTCTCTCTGGTCTTCATCAACACTCATATCAACTATGGAATCTCACAAAACTCACTCTTTCTTCACCACCTCATCTCTGATGTGTCACTTGAAATTCATTAAAACATAAAAGCCTCTAATCATATTTGACGAACTTACACGATCAACAATGTTGACATACTTTACTATGCCAAATCACGTAGCTTGTTGTAACTATTAGAAAAATTAGTCAGGTAATGAACCATCCTATAAACAATCTCCCATCTATGAGATGACATAGCTTGTTGGGTCTGACAATTATCTAGGATAGTTGTCTACGTACTAAATGTGTTCAAAATTTGAACATACAATTTGACCTGTCTTACGCACATGGATCTCATAAAATTAACATGTAATTGATGCTCTTGAGGCCCAAACCACAACAAGACCCATCAACATATAACAAATTCACAAAATCAAATTAGCAATATGTTCTCTCGGCACGAAAAATGTCGAGAACCACTAATTTAAATATATTTCATTTTTCAATAATCATTTCTTCTCTTTTAATTTCCAAACCAAAAATAAATATAATTTTACTACACAACCACAAACAACCTCTCAAACCAAAACCAAATTTTTTATAGTAATAATAATATATTTCCACCTCCATCATATTTTCCATATGGTTAATATCACATTTTTACCCCAAATATATCAAAGCATGCAAATGATGTGAACAACTCCAACATATCTGAAAACCCCATTACCAAAGTAATTGAAATAATTTTATTGGTAGACATAAAAACTTTTCTCCATACGGGCTCACAATTTTTGTCTTGAATTTCATACTATGTGAGATATAATGTTGACGCTACAAAAACACTGATAGCAGACTATGTGTGATCTAACATATATGAAATATTTTCATATACAAAAGTCACACAACTTCTATACAAAAGTTGTGGATATATAGAAGATATGGGCATATACAAAATATGTGTGCATATACAGAAGTTGTGCATATATGTGTATATGTGTATATGTGCATTTCTTGTGTATGTGTATATTTTGTATATGTGCATATCTTCCACAATACGCAATTTCCATACATGCTTAGCTTCTGTATATGTGCAAATCTTTTGTATATGCACAACTTCTCTATATGCGCATATCTTTGGTATATGCATAGCTTCCTATATGTGCATAGATTTCGTATATGTGAAAATTTTGTATATGTGCATCTACTATATATGCGCAAATTCTTGATATGCACATTACGACATATATGCACATATACATCAGAAGAACATATACAAAAGTTGTGCATATACAAGAAAAATATGTGCATATATGAAACATTTGCATATATGGAAGTCACATGGCTTCTGTACGAAAGGTATGTGCATATATGGAAGTTGCGCATATAATGGAAGATACAAATATACATAAGATGTGTACATATACCAAAGTTGATATATATATATGCGAAAATGTGTATCTTTTGTATATGTGCATATCTTCTATATATCCACAACTTTCGTATATGCGTATCTTCCATATATGTGCAAATTGCATATATGCACTTATCTTCCATATATGTGCAACTTTTTTATATGTGCATCTGTTGTACATGTGAAATTGTTTGATATGCACATATACAAAAGCTATGCATATATAAAAAAATGAGCATATACAAAAGATTTTCATATATGGAATTCACACAACATCTATATATGCACATCTTATGTATTTATCTTAGTTGTTCAAACATCATCTAATCCCATACTTTCCTATAGTAGTCCAACTTCATACCTCATAAGGTTAGTCTAACCTTTAGGAGCTAGGATTATGTACTCTAAATAATTTGGACAATGTAAAAGTCATGGATATTTAATAGTACGGTTGGATGAATGCTCATTAAATTAATTTGAATAGGTAGCAAGTCATATCCAATTTGGTTAATGAATTTCCTAGTGAATTAATTTGGGTTCAAAGAAATGAGAGAGGAACTACTCTATAAATCTTTGTGACGTGTAGATGCAAACACCTAGCTTGAAGAAGGTAAGGTTGAGTTCACCTAAATTCTTAAAGTTTGAATAACTCTCAAGTGTATTCTATTAATATAGTTGGTGTTAATCACCATGTTACAAAAACTAAAAATAATTGGTTGTAGTTGGTTCTTTTGTGTAAATCTCATGGTTATGTAAATTATCTCTGATTCTTGATGGGCCCATTTTCTGTGCATTTATTGAAATAAGTTGATATATCCCTAGCTCTCTTGGATTTGTGGAGAAAGGAATTCATAGAGGATAAATCCAAGAAGTGGTTGGATAGAGTGAATTTAAAGTGGCTTTCAATGGTTCCACATCTCATAATATGGGAATTTGGTATGCTAGGAATGCTTACCTTTGTGAAACTCAACATATGTTAACATTTTAGTTTGCACCATATATAATTGATGCACATATATGGAAGATACACATATACAGAAGATACACATATACACAAATATGCACAACTTTTATATATGTGTATCTTCTGTATATGTGCAACTTCCATATATGCGCATATCTTTCGTATATGCACAACTTCCATATATGCACATATGTTTCTTATAGAATCTGCGTGACTTCCATATATAACTTTCTTTCATATATGCACATGTTTTATTGTGTATGCACGTCTTATTTATATGTGCATATTTTCTATATATATGCATATCAAGAAGTTGCACATATAGAGTAGATGCACATGTGTAGAAGTTGCACATATACGGAACACATGCACATATACGAAATATATGCACATATACAAAAGATATATGCATATAAGGAAGATACACATATATGAACAACTTATATATATGCATGCATCTTCTGTATATGCGTATATTCCATATATGCACATCTCTTCCAGATATCCGCAACTTCTATATAGAAGCTATGTGACTTATGTATATGAAAATATTTTCTATATGTTAGATCGCACATAGAAGTCTACTTTATTTTCTCTCTTTGGTATGAACTATATCTCGCCAGTGCCATCAAACATTGACGGTAGACCCAACTAACCCAACTATTGAACTATAGGACTAATTCCAATGGAAGAATGAGTAATCTGTACCCCTACATTATGGGTCATGGAAAGTATATCCCCATGGAAAATATATATGACAAGAAGATAGAGAGAGAAGTAGATTTATTATTGATATTCAAACAAATGATGAAGAATGGGTATGGGATAGGGAGAATACAGACATAGGCCACAACTAGAAATAAATACAAGAAGAGAACTCGCCTTATAACTATCTAGAGCTACATGATGCTCTCACATCTCTCATTTTAATAATTGAAATAAAAACTATGATTTTTAATTAAAAATAAATGGTCTAAATAATAAATTAAATTAAATGTGGACATGGGATATACACGTAAAGTTTTCCTCCATCCCATGTGCTTCTCTAAAACACCATTTTAAATTGTTTGTCAAAGATTTAAATCACAACTTCCAAATTTGGAGGCATATTTTCTTCATGGTTGTCTGCGAATGATGACCAAATCAATTGTATGCTAAAACTCATGACTCCCTATGTCAATGTAGTCATTTCTTGCGGTGGAGATAAAAATGAGCCTACTACATCATTACTCATGGGTTCATAGGAATCCATAATTTTCTCAAATCTTCCAAAATACTCTCAAATCTTCTCCTATTTACAAGAACTATCATTTTCTCCTAAAACTATTGAAAAAATACATTAATTAATTAAATCCTCACTTTGTAAACCAACTGCCCTAGTAAACATTTGGCTTGGGTTGGATGCATCTGCATCACTATGCATATACAGAAGTTGCACATATACGAAAGATATGTGCATATATAGAAGGTATGCATATACAAAACATACACATATACAGAATATGTGTGCATGTATGGAAGATATGCCCATATATGTGTATCTTTCGTATATGCACAAATTCGATATATGCGTATCTTCCATATATGCGCAACTTCTGTATATGTGTATCCTTTGTATATGCGCAAAATATGTATATACACATATCTTCTGTATATCTGCATCTATTGTATATGCACAACTTATTGTTTAAGACAAATTTTGAGAAGGATATGTTATCATTAGGACAACCAAGACACACTTATACAAACTATCAAAGAAGTTTCTATATATATTTAGTTTTGGTATTCATGAGGTGTACATTAATTAGTTTGTTCGCATATATCCACAACCAATTGGATAATGTTTTAATCTTTCTTCAAAAAATATTTCCCTATTTCATGTGAACCATAATTTATTACATAAGAATTTGGGGATCACTAGCCAAGTTTCTTACCTATCTTTCCATATGTACTCTACTAATCAAGAATTCCTCTCCATGATCTAGCCTTCTAGAGATATGATTCAACTCCTTAAAGGCATGATGTCATACTTGATCTACGAATTCACATTCAAAGAATAGATGTTGAACCATTTTAACTTCCAAATGGAAAAATGTACATATAGAGGGATCTTGTATTCCCTTTTTGTGCAATAAGAATTTGGAAGGATTCAAACATTTCAAGTAATAATGATTATTAAAAAAGAATATAATATTTTCCTTTTGTCTTTGTGAGGGTTTCAAGAATGATCAATGTTGAAGGGTTTGGAAATGCAGGGTTTGCAATGATCTAAAAATCAGATCTCGAGAGTTTCCTGATAGGGGAGTTTCCTTATTTGGAGAGTTTATGTATACACAGAAGCTATGGATATACAGAATTCACATAATTTCTATTTGTATACACCTTCTGGATGACATATCTTTCGTATATGCCTGACTTCCTTATATGTCCAACTTTTGTATATACACATAAACAGAAGTTACACCTATAATGAAGATATCCACATATACGGAGATTGAAGTTGATCACAACTTCTGGATATGCACATATATACAATTTACACATATACGATAGATGCATATATACAAAAACTACACATGTACGAAAGCTACAGATATTCGGAAGATACGCATATCTTCCATATATGTGAAAATTGTATATATGCGCATATCTTCTGTATACGTGAAACATTCATATTTTTGCATATCTTCTGTATATACACATAGAAAAGTTGCGCATATACATAAGTTCTGTGCGACTTTCGTAATATGCACACAAATTATGTATATGCACTTCTTTACATGTGAATATACATAAGTTACGTATATAAAAAATATATGTGCAAATATGAAAGTTGAACATATACAAAAGATATGCACATACACAAATTTGTGCATATACAAAATCTTTTATCTGCAAATTCCATATATGTACAACTTCTGTATATGCACATATACAAAATATTTTTTATATGTGCAACTTCTTTATTTATGCATATACGCTTTCGTGAAATTAATATGAAACATGTTAACTCATAAAATCATGAGAAATCAAGATCCATAATACCTAGAAACTTGGAACAAACATATGCATTGAAAAACTTGATAGGCAAAGCACGTCAAGAATACAACATAATGTTTTTCAATACTATAACTGCATCCAATATCACTATAAAGAGAAAACATAATTTCATGATCCTGATTAATAGGAAAAGACATTGTGGTTGCAAATAAAAATCATGGAAAGGTAAACTACAATATGAAATGTGATTTTTAATAACTTGCATATATAAAATCAATTAATTTAGTTTCAAATATTTCAGTTAGAATGACACAATCTCACATAACACTTTTGCACCTAACGCACTTCATGCATATATGAGATCCTCTACATGTGTGCAACTTCCTTATAATGGATATATGAAATATATGCACATATACAAAAGTTGTGCATATACGAAGTATGCAAAACGTCATATATACACATATATGGAAGTTGTTCATATAAGATAGATGCACATATATGGAAGATATGCGCATATACGAAATTTATACTTATACGAAAGTTGGACATATATATAATTCACACAACTTCTATATATATGCATATTCTATATCACATATCTTATGTATATGTGCAACTTTTGTATATGCGCATGCGCATATACAAAATTTGTACATATACAAAAATATGCGCATATATGGAAGTCGTCCATATAAGATGAATGTATATATACATAGGTTCATGTTATGCATAGATTTTGTACATACGTATATATGAAAGTTACACATATACAAAAGCTACACATATACGGAAGATGCGCATTTTTTTCATATATGCACAATTTTTGTATATGTGCATCTCTTTTGTATCTATGCGACTTCCATATATGTGCAACTTCCGAATATGAACATATACAAAAGTTGCACATATATAAATAAGTCACACATATACAAAATCTGTGCACGACTTATGTAATATGCATATATGATAGTCTCGAGATATGCACATCTTTCATATATGCGTATGCCTTCCGTATATGTGTATATTTTTCGTATATGCACAAATTTCATTTATGCTCTAATATTTCGTATATGTGTAACTTCTGTATGTACGCATATCTTGTATATATGAAAATCTATTGTATATGCATGACTTCCAGATACGTGCATATACAGAAGATACGTTCATATATGGAAAAAACACATACACAAAATATCTATGCATATACTAAAGTTGTGAATATATGAAAGACATGCGCATATATGAAAGTCACATGACTTTTATATATGCACATCTTTTGAATATATTCTAAATGATAAGTATCAAAAAAGAAGAGAGATGGCCTTTGAGAGCTTTTATTCACTCCTTTTATTCTTTAGACTGAAATGGAGATACAACATTATTTTCTTCAACACATAATGAAAAACAATTAATAATGATAAATATTTCAATAGAGTTGAATTAACAATTACTCTTTTAAAAAAACACATAAATGAAACAATTTATTTATTTTAATGAATTGATGAAATATGATTATTATTATTGGTATATATATTAAGTCAATCATAAGAACCCCATCACACCATGGCTATCCGGAAATGGCAAGGCAACGCTAAAACCACTATCACTCCTAGAAAAACCCATTCCAATGACAACAAGAGAACCAAATTCACACATGCATATACCATACATGCCAAAACTATCAAGGAAATCATACATGGAACTCAATAACCGCAAGTGATTCCCTTGTAGCCACTTGATCCAACTCTTCCTTGCTTGATCTTTGCTCCCCTTTGCTTCATTGTACTTCCTTTTCCTTCCTTTCTCCAATTCTAGAGTGCTCCAAGAATTCTTTAAGTGTGCAAGAGTAAGAGAGAGTAGAGAGAATAGATAGAGAGCTCCAACCCAAAAATTTGAAAAGGTCATGACCTGATCCTCAGAAACCATTTTATTAATGACGCCTATATTTTCTTCAATTTCCATTATTTTCCTTCAATTTCCTCCTCACAAGCAATGTGTGACCTTTCGCCTTCATTTTCTCCTAATTTCCTTTATTTTCATAAATAAAATGCTAATTAATGCCTCTTTTCTTTCTAAGGCCTTTTTCATTGCCTTTGTCAATTTCCCTTAGCCATAATAAACCAAATGAACACCCACTATTATGTTTTACCCAATATTCAGCTTGAAACAAGTGTCCCATTACCTTTGTCTTATTTTGCCTTTATTAACTTTATTGCATGAACTTTTAACCCAGGGTTGTTACAATCTGGGTTTGAGAAATCATGATCTTTATCTACCCCTGTGGGGAGGATGACACTCTATACTGTATCAAATAAAAATCTTCCATTCTGCCTATTAGCCCACTACCCCTCTAACCGTGGCCCCACTCTGCGCCCAACTAGTTTTTTTCTCCAAAGGCAAGGTGAATGAAAATGGCTCCTTGTAAATGTTGCAAATTGTAGTTGCTCATACATGCAGAGAAGTCCAAATTTAGAGTTTGAGTTAACTAGTGTCAGTGTGAGTTAAATGAGTCAAGTGTGATTTAGTTTGAGCTCGGTCTTATATTTTTTAAAGTCAAATTTAGTTAGTGTTTGCATGTTGAAGTTATTTTGAGTGAGTTGCTAGTCAAGAAATGTTAAATACCCCTCACTGGGTTCATTATAATCAAGTCAAGTTTATGTGATCAATATAAAAGCAACAACTCATATTTCTTTGAAAAGGTCATGCACAGTTTTAAAAGTAAACAAAAATACATTTCAAAGTTCCTTTTTAAAAAGAGATATTAAAGGGTATGAAAAATATTTTCCGAAGGTATATTTTTAAAAGGTGAAGATTATAGGAGGGAAAGTTTAAATGTTTTTAAAAGGATTCTTTTTGTTAAAGGATCAAAGATTTAAAAAAAAAATTATTAAAAAAAAAAAGCTGCCAATGGTTTTATTCGAGTCAAGATTTTTTTATGGTTTTGGGAGTTTTTATTGGCAAGAGAATTGAAGGCTTTACAATTGTCTATCTGTATGAAAAGTTTTTTGTTTTGGCAAGCATGATAGTGGTTTTGGGTGAATATTATGCCTTATGGGGGTAAATATTGAAGATCATATTTTTTTGGGGGGCGATGTGGAGAGAAGCCTCATGAAAGAAGGAAAGAAATCATAAGACAAAAGAAAGACAACAATCATGGGTCGTAAAGCACGATTGAAGAAGATTAAGAAAAGGAATAAAAAGGAAAAGAAAAGTTTGGCACACACGAAAGTGATCCTAGAAGTACAGTTTGGCACAAAGTAAAGTGACATGTAATAGAAACATGTGTCACAATATTTTGATTCGGCTGCAGATTCAAGAGTAGATGAGTAGGACTCAAGGAAGAAAACAGAGCTTGTATAATTCCACTCAAAGCTGGATGATGGTCATGAAGGCTATAAAATTAAAACCCATTATGTAGACATGCATATGGATGAAGAAGGCCCAAGAAAGATTACAGAGAAAGAAGCTAAATCCTTTGTGTGTAAAGTAGAGCAAGAGTATATAAATTCTCAAGGACTCCAGTGTAACATGGATGGTAAATATCATTGGGAATCACACTATGACAAAATACATGTGGATAATGATTGCAAAGTGAGATACACATTACTGAATCCAACCGCAACCGATGAATTTTGTGAAGTTGAATTTTTTAATGAGCACATGGATGCTCGGATAGCCCACCATAGGGTGGATGAACATTATGTTGATGATATGTGTGGTTAGGGTTTTGAAATAGGGATTGATTGTGGAAATATGGTAAGGGCAATTTTTGATGAAGAAATGAAGGTTAAAGATGCCATTGTAGCAACAAAATATAAAGTAGTTCGTGATCAAGGAGAGGATAAAGTGATTTAATATTTTTTGATAAGAATATCCACTAAGAGCATAATAGTTGAAGAAAACCTCCATGCAATAAAAAAAATGCAGAGAAGGAAGATATAGAGAAGGAAGCTCTCACTGAAGAGCATAACAAATATGTTTTTAACGTTAATTTTGAATATGTAGGTGTTTAAAAGAGCATGGGAGCTTAATTTGAAATCAAGTTTCTTGATAATTTTGATGTAGATTTGAATATCAATGAAGAATGGATTAAGAATCCAATTTAACAAATTGATAAGAGTCTTAAAGAAACAACTCAAATAAAATAATTAAATAAAGTGGTGATCGAAATGAGCATGATTATGATTTTACATGTAAGCCTAATGATGATCTTGAGTGTGCACACTACAAGAAAAAATCAACAATACTTGATGATGAAAGTGAAGAGAAGGACATGGATTTTTCTGAAAATGAGGATGAATGCATTAAAACTATTTTTCAACAATGGTTTCACTACGAGATAAGATTTTTCTATCAAGAAATATTGCAGAAAAAATGTTAAGAATATGTAGTGCAACAAGCAAAGGGAAGAACACAGTTTGAATATGAAGAGTTGTGGAAACCATCCATGGTTAAACGAAACTTTAAAGAGGAAGTTGTAAAAGACAAGAACAGATTGTTTTTCAAAACAAATACAAGAGAAGTCAAAGAAACATTACAGAAGCAACAAATAAAGAAATATGGAGCCTACAACGAGAACGCATAATAGAGAATGAAGCAATTTCAGGGATATTTAATTTGGGAGAAACAAAAAGTAAAATGTAAATTTGTCAATGTTTTGAGTCATTGTAGGCTTAGCTGAGGCATACACCAATGAGCATGTTTGAATGATGATTGAGACAATTTTTATTATAACCCTAGCAAGTGTAGTTGAGTTATGTTTAGTCATATGGTGATAATTAAGGTGGGGTGTTGGAAATTGTAATTACTCCCACATGCAAAGTAGTCCAAATTTAGAGTTTGAGTTAACTAGTGTCAATGTGAGTTATCTAAGTCAAGTATAAGTTAGCTCAAGTTCAGTCTTATATTTGGTAAAGTAAAATTTAGTGAGTGTTTTCATGTCTAAGTTATTTTGAGTGAGTCGCTAGTCAAAAAGTTAAATACACCTCATTGGGTTCATCATAATCAAGTAAAGTTTATGTGATCGATAGAAAATCAGAAAATTATATTGTTTTGTGTGTGTCAATTTTGTGTCTTTCCTCCTTTGCCTTTCCAATAGTAAATGTAGCCCATCCCAATTCCTTTCACTCACAAGGATGCCCATATGGTGGACGATTTTACCTCAAACATTGTCACCTACTAAGAATACTTTCCTAAAATCTACATAGAAGTGAGCGAGGGATTGATGACATGCCATTTTCTCCCTTTTCCTGGGGGTCAATCCATTCAAGGACATTGAAACAATTGTAATAAGTCATAGTGAGTCGTTGCCTAGGTTCTCTCCTATGCTCCACTGATAGACATATCACCTTGGCCTCTATAGCCAATTCATTGACATGGCTATGATAAGTTGGTGAGATAGTTGATACATGACAGAAACCCTCTCTGTGAATGTACACAAGTACCAAAACGTTTTTTTTCCATCAGCCACCTCGAGAGGATGAAGGAATATCCAAATGAAGATGCCTATTTGAGGATCAATTGCCACACCCTTGCATGCCACTCCTTACTTGGATTCATTAACAAGCTGTGAAGAAGGAGGAATGGTACCCTCATTAAGAAAGCATTGAACCATTCCAGCTAGGTAGACCCTTAGCCTACTGGGAATCTCAGCTACTATGAATCAGTATCTAAGTTGTGCGAGAGGTAGGCACACAAGTATATAATTACAATATTTCATAGTGCTATCAATGAAGTAATTTGGGTAAGGTGCATTCTTGAAGACAAGGGGAAAAGGATAGGTGTACCTATAACTATCAAGTGCAACAACCAAAGTTTAATGTAAATAGTCAATAGTCAAATTTACCATGCAAGTTTAAAACACATTGAATCTTAACATCATTTTGTCTCAACATTATTTTTTGAAAGGGAGTGTTCAATTAAAATAAATCGATTTGATGTTTTGTAACATAAACGAGAACATGGCTGATATGTTCACTAAGCCTTTGAAAAATATAAATATTGTAACATGCATATATATGCTAGGAGAACATGGTTGATATGTTCACTAAGCCTTCAAAAAATAGAAAGATTGTAACATGCATAGATATGCTAGGGATCATAGAGATTTTCTAGGTAATATTTAATTGCATGCAAATTTTATCATGTTATCAAAATATTTTGATGTTGTTATAGTGTAGGGAAATCATGGATAGAAAGTTAAAGTGGAATTATGATATCTCATTTAGATAGATCCATTTTTAATGATATACATTAATATTTTGGAAAACTTACATATATCCATGTACATTTCCCTATTCAATATATGAAATAGAGAGCTAGCTCTTTCAACATTTAGTTCCATTCACAATGCATGTTTAATTTATTTTTAACCTAAGTTGCTAAATCAAATAACAAATGTAGTAGAGAATCGAGAACACTCCCATCTTTTCTATCCCTAACATCTTGTGTGTTTTCTAGATGTTGTAGAATATATAACCCATGGAGATACCTATAATCGAAAAAACATCAATGGGCATTAAAGTAATATTTTTTTTCTAACTTTTTTCAAAGACGTAGTAAGAAAAGCATTATAATTGTTCAGGATTGCGTCCATCCCTCTTACTCTAATGAAGCATATATAAGCTTTGCAAACTAGAAGTGCAAGATAAAGACAAGGTTTACACATATTGTGCATGATAGTGGAAATGTTGTTTGTGTCATTCTCTTCGAGGTTTAACCATACTTGATACAACTAGAATGCAAGAGAATGCACATTTAAGGAAACATTACTGAATATATGCATGTGCAGCCACAAATTGTCTCTAATGATTGTTACAACTCAAATAAGTAGTGCCTCCAAGTCCTACATGGCGTCTAGATAAAAACCATGGAACTAGTAATTGTATTGCACATGGTCCTTGAATCGGCATGAGTTATTCTTCATTTCTACATGAAAAAAAATTCCACCATCTCCTTGGATCAAGGAAGATAAGGTATCTTGAGAGATTGTCCAGAGAAACCCTTCCTTTTGGGGTTTAAAATACTTTCCTAACTAGAATAAAACCATCACTAATATTGTACAAAGTCAATGCGTTGAACCTATGATCTCCAACCCCAACCATTCTGTTATAGGATAAGTCCACCTACAATAGCACCAGAGCGCTCATTGCTCCCTTCTGTGGTTTCCAACAATGATAGGAAGATATGTTGTCCCATGACCATTTTTTATACCATAAATCAAAGACTACATGACCATTGTTTGCACCAAAACAAAAAATTAATCTTTATTAATAATTTGTTTGATTTTCATGTCTTTGGGGGGTGATGGTGGTTCTCAATAATAGAGGACAAAAGAAGAGGTACATGAGTACAACAAATTGATAATGAACGTTGAGAAAACAATGTCATACTTATCACAATTGTGGTAATTCAAAGTGGTTTTGAACAATTAGAAACCATTGTCTAACTTGTGTTCTTTAATTGGGTAGAAGTATTATTTAAAATTTAGTGCATTTGGATGACCAAGTATTAGTTTTGACCTTTCCTTTATTACAGGTATTTGGCAAGACGAAACTAATCATTTCCCTATTTATATTCTTTGAATTGACTCAAATAATTATTCCTTCATACATGAATGGAAGTTCACCATCTCTTTAGTTGGAAGAGAAGAAGAAGGTGTCTTGGGAGACTATTTGTGTCATATTTGTGTCAATGCCTTATCATGGGGTCCATGTCCTTTGGCCAAAAGGAAAATATCATTGAGATTGTACAAAGATGATTGAGCTGAATCGACTACCTGAAACTAGTGAACTTAAATCTTACCCTTTATGTTGTAGGAGGACTCTACATGCTCAAATATCATAGCATATTATTCCCTTCTATTTTTGCAAGAAAGCCTAGGAAGATATGTTGTTCTATGACCATTGTTTGCACCAAAATTCAAAGAAATACCTTTTTATAATTCCCTATTGCATCTTCAAGGGTTTGGAAAACAAAAGATGTACTTTAGGTTAATGGAGGAAAGGGTAATCACGTGCCATAATGAGTAGAAGAGAGATGTTAAGAAATGCATGTTATACACTTTACATTTAGAGTATTCAAAACTCAATAGTATTAGATGACTATCATAAGCACATTAATACATGTGATTGATATATGCCATAGGCATCAAATTAGCATATCTTTTAACATCTACTTTTGATACACATGATCTTCTATAACTTGAATCCATCTTCACTAGAAAGGTACAACAATATAAATTTATAGAGTTAATTGAATTGAAGCACTTTCTTTAATTTTTTTCACTTAGTTTGTGGTCCATTTGTGCATTAAACAATAATGCTAAACATTTCAATAAAGTTTTGTCTCCTATACTAGTAAGATTACTTGCAAATAGATTCCAAACACAAAAACAAAATAAAATATGCAACAACCTTGACCTTCACTTATTATAGTGGTGTACACATCACATCACTTTGTCCTACATTAGCATCACATCCCATCACATCCCATTGTGAAAATGATAAATCCATACTCCAAGATTGAATGGATGAATGACATAGACCAACGCATAACTAAAATTCACCAACTAATTTTTAATCCATTTGACACAAACACATGATTACATTTTTATACTACATAATAAGTTTCAAACTTACAACACTAGGGTTTCAAACACTCATTGCATCACGCTGATGTGCCACTTGGAATGTGAAGGTTGGGAGTTGAGGGGGTGGCTCAAGTGCACTAGTGGAAGAAGATATGAAATCAATGCAATGCAGACATCCAATGAACTCAAGTGATACCAAATGAACTATCAAAATGTAAATAATTTTCAATAAATGATAAAGCTAGCAATGTTTCATGAATAGTTTTTTAATAAATTTTAATAATAAGGCTGTATCAAAGAAATAAAAAAAATTATGGCATACCTTCCTTGTTATCTGTTTTGAGATTATGAAATTGTGGCCATTCATAATTTAATATTTTGAAATTCCTCAAGATCTATTCCAATATAAACTACAGTTATAACTTAATTAATTAATAATACATATTTTTAATTACAAATATAAATTTTATTTTTAAAATTTAAAATAATCAATATTTAACTATTTAATCTATTATTTATTAAAATATAATAACAAAATATATCAAAATATGAATATATACTTAACTAATATGTGCTTGAGAAAGATGATTTTAACCCAAGCTATTTGAGCAATGAATTTATGATTCATGAATGCAAGAATCAAATTACATATATTTACAACACAATTTTTATAAGCAATGTAGAATAACATATAAAATAGGAACGATGAACTTGTTCTTCCAGATCTATCATATAAAGAGTTTTAATCAATGTGGAATAACATATAAAAGAGAAGTTATATCGATCATAAAAAAGTTTGTGATAAAGTTACAAATCATCAAGTATGATTCATTTTATTATTTTGAAGATGGAAACATCAACACTAAAACTATTGTGATACATCTTAAAGAAACGCCAAAACTAAAACTACTGTGATACATCCCACAACACAATCTCACTTCTAAGAGGAAAACTGAAAAAGAAGAAGAAAAGGATGGTAATTTTATATGTGTAAACATTCGTCCTAAATATTACAAGACAAAACTAGTGTGAAATAACATATTTATAATAGTAAAACGTCTTTTCCCATATATGAAAAAAAGAAATACATGACGTGTCTTCCATACATAGCCAAACATGATAGGTAAAGAAGAGAAGACCTGACAAATGAGCCACCATTAGCCTCCAGCTGAGCCTTAAAAAAATTATCTGAGTTGTTTCACCCTCCCACATAGCCTATCTGAGTATGAGAACTAAGGTGGAAAATAATAAAAAGGTTACAACCAAGGTCATGATGAAATCACTCAATTGAGCCTCGAAACAATATAAGAATCCAAGTTAAATATAATAGACTAGTAAATATTAGCTACAGAGCGAAAAAACACCAGCACAATGATAACCTAATAAGATTATATATATATTTTTCTTAAGTGGATATATAATATAACATCACCAACTAGAAAGGTCTAGGGAGCTATAGTGTTTGAGTCTCAGAGAAGGTAGGAGACTAACCAAGAAGCCTGGAAAACAATCTGAGCTAATGTAGCCCTCCTAACTAAGAATGAAGGATGTTATCGAAAGGGGCTGTAAGCACCTTAAACAAAAACATATCCTGAATATGATATTTCATAACCAAATATATAATTATGTAGAACAAGTTTAGGATATAAAATAAGAACGAAAGAAAAAGATGTGTACATGAAACCTTACCCTTTTATGATGAAAAAATCATAGAAGAAGGCTTGAACCTTTGGATATGCCTCTCATGGTGACATATTGCAAGCATACGGTACAAAGGCATGAGTGAGGGCCTATGGAAGTAATTCAACAATAGAAGAATACAGAGAAACATTCAATAAAACCAATGAAATATGTAGAAAATCCTCAACCCTTGGAAAAGATAAATAGAAATCGTAATCTTGAGTAGCGGTGGTTGACGAAATCTAACCATAGCAATCCCGTAACATAAAATATGTAAATATTTACCTGGTTAGGGGTTTTAAATTTGGACATTGTGGTTCATTAGGATGTTTTGTTTTTTTCACCCAATATGCAAAATATTTTCCGGTGATATGAGAAGGATACGAGATCTCCGTACTGGGCATAATCTACATCATGCTAGCAACAAGGATAGTTACCCAAGATTCCTGTAAGACAGTATCAGTAAGATATGTATTGCAGGTGAAACTGACACATGAAGCAACTATGGTGGGACAATAGAATGTAAAAAAATTGTAAATTGTTTTGCTCACAATAATTACCCCCCAAGAATGGACTGACTGGTGCATTGGAAATGAGGAAATTTCTATGGGTAGCCACCCAGTTGTGTGTAGCAGCAACTAAGATACCAACGCACCTGTATCGAAACCAGAAATGAAGAAAAAATCCAGTTACCCGTAGCAAGAGCCAATATACCAACACGGCGGTAGTGAACCGAGGAAGAAAAAAAAGAGTGTGAAACTTACCAAACAATTGATAGGGTTTTGGTGAAACGCCAGGGATATTTAGATCTAGAAGATAATCGAAGTTGTTCATCTGAGTGGGGTTAACAAACCCATGGTTCTATCACATGGTCAAGATAACATGGCAAAGAACCGGTGGTTTGAGTACCTCAAGAGAACTCAAGACCATTATTTGTCTCCTCAATATTGTGAAATACTAGCCATGTGTGCGTGTGAAATACATTTTGATGTGTTAGAAATGAATTGTCACAATCTACATATAAACCGTCGAACACCTTGGATTGGCAGTCGTGATCATGTTGATCTTATTTCCATATTAAAAATCATATGAGATATTACCCTTGTTAATTTTAAGGGGATCCAAACATCTAAACATTGCACCTAAGGTAACATAAGAAGTGCGATCATAAAGTTACGATGTCTATATACATAATGAAGGTGAGAAAACAAAGGAATTTCTTCGCTACCTTCACTTAAGGGAAGTACTCTCAAACAGAAGATAAAACACCTCTTTCTAAGAAAACTAATAATGACATATTACTCAACAAGTAACAATATAACAAGATAAACAAGGCGTTCTTATAATGACATATTACTCAACAAGTAACAATATAACAAGATAAACAAGGCGTTCTTATAATGACATATTACTCAACAAGTAACAATATAACAAGATAAACAAGGCGGGCTGCAGGGCAGCTAGTCCTTGCCATATGCTGTTGTTAGAAACATGCATCGGTAGAAAGTGCCTTAGATTAAAGAGCTAGAGCATCAGGTAACTAGTCAGATATAACTTGGCCCTTCAGGGCTTTCTATGGTATACAAAGCGCAAGTTTCAAACTCTTTGAAACTATTGACTCGAGTGGTTTTCAAGTTGTGAAGCATTTTAGCGATAGATTGGAGAGGTCAAAGACTTTGGCGCCCATTGCCTTTGCCAAAAGAATCTAGGACAGTTTAACACTTGAAATGTTCGAATTAAAATTCATTCTCTCGATAGCAAAAATAGAAATGATAGAAAACGTACCTGAACCAAAACCATTAGTTCGTGCATTAGGAACATTTCCCATATCTGTAATAATGAGCAATTCGAAAATATGGAGTCTCATCCTGATTCTAATTTCGATAAAATAACAACTATAGCTTTGTTTTAAGCTGTTAATATGCAGGTGAAAGGGGTTGGAACTTACTGTGACTCTGGCATGTGCTAACAGGCGGCACAACAATTTTACAGAGAGCAGGAAGCAAGAGAGCTTTTGTTTGATTAATTGAAACTCCAAGCGTGTCACTGTTATTGGTAAAGAGCAAGCACAGACACATCACGTTTGCATTCACTATTGTATTAAGCCCAAAACAACACTGTGGAGTAACACTCTCGATATTTACATTAGTAACGAAATCAAGGCACGGATATAAGCCTGTTAATTCTTTCACACAATTGTTTCCCAGACTAGACGAAGTACTCTCCTGCACAGAAACAGAATATGAATGGGAATTCGTTTCCCCAGACAGAAACAGAATAAAAATGGCCATTATGGCAACAATAGTTTGTGTTGCCATTGCAATGCTCACAAGCCCAACTATGAAACATTCATGTATGTAGGACAGTATAAGGCAACAGCAAATGGCCGCAGTAGCTTCCCTTACAGAAAACTATCAAAACACATTTATACTTCTCAAGATATAAAACAACCCTGTCAAAGGAATTGTTACATTGGGCGACCAGAAAATAACTATTGACTATTCAGCAGGGACTTGCATTCTGGATTCAGTGTATTAAGAAGACAAATTAATGCCACTTTGAGAAAAGATAAAGTTCCAAAAACTTAAAGTTCTCCGAATTTTGTTCTGACTGTAACTTGCAACGTTTATTTCATGACATATGAGTAAAATTTTATGTTTATTTCATGTTCTATGAGTAAAATTAATTGCTGTACTTTTCATATAGGTTAGGTTTCCAAAAAAAAGGGATTACATGCATATTTTTATAACGTCTTTATTTTTAGTTACAAGTAGATCGGCTGTCATAATAATAATTGGGATAGTGTAATGACATTATTGTTTCAAGTCGCCAACCGGCCAGAATGTCGACACGACACATGATGTGGAATACTACGTTTACAACCAAGGGATGTTCAAGACTAAGCTGTGTAACAAATGGCAGGATTCCCTTATGGAGATCCATGCCAGTTCACACACGGTATCGAGGAACTCCGCCCTCTAATTCGGCATCCTCATTTCAAGACAGACCTATATCGCATGGTTGTTGCTGGTGACCCAACTTGTTGTAGCCATATATGAGTTGTTGGCGAAGGCGAAGAAACGAGCTTGGTAAATCGTCTAGTCGCGAATAAACATGCAGAATACCCGACGCGTGTCAAATTATCATGTTTTTCCAGAGCATAACACCTGTGCACATAAATCATTGGGTGCATGTATAGATAGTGTAAGATGTCAAACCGGCTTTAACTCCGTGATTTCTATGCCCAGGTATCGGCTTCAGTAAGACTAATAAATTGTGCATCGCATTGCCATTATCGCCTTCGTTGTAAGTTGTCGGTGGCATTGCCATTATCGTCGTCGCTGTAAGTAACCTATTCTCAGCATATCATGCAGACCGAGGGCACAAATATGATGTTGCGGCTGTAACCGAATGCAGGGCCATCTGTTGAGAGGGATTTAGTTTCTGATGGCGTCCCTCACCTTGTTTCATTTTCCTATTCATGAGCAATTCCAGAAATCCAATTCTGGCATGAACGAAAACATTGCGCGCTGCAAAAGCTTTCAGATGCCGATTAAGGCTCGGAACAGGGGAATTCAATAGTTTTTTGAGTTGGGTTTTCGAATTTTTTGTTACAAACAATCAATATCTGGGTGTATATACAATGTGTATGTAACAGAGAAAAGATCAATGCATTGTGGAAAGATATTGGTGGAAGGCGAAGCAGAAGAAATCGTTGTCTCGTCAAAGGCCTGTTCCCGGCAAAGACATGGGAAAAGGTCGAACCCTTATTCTTCCAGAGGGCTTGACAAGTTTAAGAGTGTCTATGCCGAGCTCTCTCCCAGAAGAGAATATATTTCAAGAAAGATCGGTTTACCAGAGGCCCTGGTGAGGTTTGCTTATTCAAAGAACGGATGGATCCGAGTTGTGGTGAGAGGCAGAGGGGTAATTGGGAAGAAAAGCAGTGGCGCGGGTGCCGCTGGGGTTTCGATCCTGGGACTTGCTGTGAACAATAATGGACAAAAGGGCGGGGAATTGAATTCTGATGGGAAATTGCCCAATTTTGGGGGATTTTCATGAAGATTCGACAGAGGCGGTGAGCTCGGTTGAATTCCGATGGGAAATAATGGTGAGCTCCTGCATGGAAAATAATTCAGGGTTTCAACAATTTAGTGGTGCAGCACATTAAGGCAGGGTGTTAATCTTAGTGCTGCGGATTTAGATTCCAATTCATTTGAGGAGGAGGAATTTAACAGAGGTCTTAAATAATCTCAGTGTATGCTGCAACTCAGTGGATCTGTGAGAGCATGAAGGTGACTGCCATCAATGGCGTGAAGATGTATTCTATGTCCCGGCAGCGTTCGTTTAGGACATGGCTTACGCCTAAGAAATTGAAAGCTCTGCGCAACGACAGTGGTCAGTCTACTCTGCTCTTTATTTTAAAATTATTTCAATGCAGAAATAGGTTGCAGATCTATAGGTAAATATAAAAAAGAAACTTAATGCTGCAATAATAAGAAGAAACTGTAGAAAATATGAAAACAAAAGCAAGTAAAATAACACAGAAAACATTTACATCAGGGTTTTGCACAGATATTTCAAAGTCTATGTAATACTTCAAATTCTCCAATTGTTTACTCGAGAAAGATGAAAGGATTGCTTTGTTTTCCAATTACTTACTCGAGAATATCAACCTATAAACTTGTGTATTAAATCCTGATCTTACTGGAGCAGACTAAGGTTCATGTGAACATTTGCAGTAACAGTTCGCATGGAATTCCTTGTGATTTTACAATTTTTCTTTCACAATACAAGATCTTTTCTCTACTTTTAGCGAATAAGTCATAAAGTAAAGTAATAGTCTAAAAACTGGCGAAGACTGTAAAATATTTGAAAACAAAACGAAAGCAAACGCACTGAGAATATTAGATAAATACAGTTCAAAACAAACTAATTTGATTCAGGTGTTCTGGAATAAGCCATAAAGTAATAGTCTAAAAACTCGCAAAGACCGTAAAATATCAATAGTGCATTTCAGAACAAAACATACGTAAACGCACTGAGAAATTTGGATACATACAGTTGGAAACGAACAAATAAAAATCATGTGCTTCAGATGAATATAAATATTAATTAAGTGAACGATGTATACTCTTAATTTAAAAGAAGACAATGGCAAGAACCTAGGCATAATGAAATTCTTAAATACATAGATTTAGAAGAAATGTTACATATCATAGCAGAAAATAAGAGACATCAATTTCAACAATTTCTTTCGCTACTAAAAAATGCTATAATAATAGAAAACATTATAACAACAGAACCCATTATGTCTGAGAAAATCCTTATGCGGATATAATACATGAATTTATTATTACAGATGTCGCTGCTGTTGCTGGGCTAACTGGGAGCTGGCAGATCAGCTGCACTTCGCCTCACTTCACCTTCACTCTTCAGAAGCCAGAGAAGCCAGCTTAAATACTAAGAGACATGCAGACACCGAATGAGAACATGCAGACACCGAAGCATGCAACATGCAGACACCGAAGCATGCAAGTGGAAACTTCAGCAACTTATAAACTATATAAACTAGTTATAGTTCAGTGATATACTTTACGACTTATAAACTATATAAACTAGTTCTAGTTCAGTGATATACTTTAACATTAAATGTTAGCAAATTAATGCTAATGCAAAGACTTAGCATTACTACGTGAATGTGTCAACTTGGTCTAACTACTTGTACATTTCCCAACTTTTTCCTAACTTTTCAGCTCGTATACCTCGGTTTGAGCCCAAATAAGACAGAGATTGCGTTGATTGGTTAAAAACATAAAATATTGTATTGGTTGATATGTGCTAACCAGAAACTTTGCTTTAAGCTCAAATTTGTTCATCAATTATCGTGTCAAAGTAATGATATCTAACAAAATCGATTACTATAGTCCCTGCCAGCCCGAAGGGCAGGGACTAATAATATCATTTCTATCCTATAGCATATCATTTGGATGTGGCAAAGAGAGTGTACATCGCATACATATAGGTTATTTATGCCAAATAAAAAATTGAGAACCATTTCCTAAGTTTAGATTGGGAATAATAATGTTCTCAAATGACAAAATAAAATCATACGTACCCATTGTTATGCTCACGAATAAGAAGTATAGAGACATACATATGTAAGTAAATATATTCTTGAATTATTCAGGAAGTTATGACGATCATAGTACAATCCATCGTATGAACACTACAAAATATGAGAGGTAATAGTAGTTATGCTATTAGAAAAAGAAAATGTGACTATAAACCGGAGTTGTGATAAACGGATTAGAGCCCTAGGCTCAACTTTTGGACATAACGTCTTGGAAAAGAAAATGAGTGTGATTACATGTCATTGAAATCAGACATGTAGAGTTCATAAATTTAACATCAATATTGGTTGGTTTAGTGTAGGGGAAAATACTTCACATGTGATTTAAATGAATCTAAGCCTAATAATTTAGGTTCAGTTAAGGTTTCTTTAGAGAAGTGTTTGCTAATGGCACTATGAAACACATGGAAAGAGTAAGCTATACAAAAATAATTGCATTAAATAAACTTAATTTGTTTTGATGGTTACATAAGAAAACCATTAAAATTTTGGGCATTATTGGTTATTATTATTGTCATGCAAAACTATCTCTATTCCTAAATTAAACCTAGATTGTAGGAGTGGTTGACATAGTACTTAACTCTCTTTATGATTCACATATGGTGATTCCTAAAATGTGTAGGAAAATAACTCCCTCCTTGTACCTAAAACCTTTCACACAGTAGAGAAAAATAATAATTTGAACAATGGGAGCAAGGGGAAAGTAAAGGTGAGTGTCTTCTTCAAATTTGTTTAACACTCACCTAGGAATGAATTGATACACATTTATTTTTCATTGGGTTTTGCATGAGCCCTAAACTTCAACAATTTGTTTGGTTATTCAATGTGGGAAAAAAAAGTTATAATTTAGCCATAAATGGAATGTGTAGCAGCCACATTCCAATTTTATGTACATGAATAAATGATCAAGAATGATAGGTCTTCGTAATTGAGTTTTTTCACGGTGAAATAGGCTAAGAAGCCTTAATAGTAGATTATAACCCCTCTAGGTCTTCTCTGACCTATTTAGGTTGGCTTAGCCTTATAATGGTTTTTCTTTTTTCTCTAAATCTAATTTATAGAGATACAACACATGATTAAAAATCAGGGAATTTAAGGGATGTATTAACTCATATTATTGAGCACTCGGAGCACCCACCTCAGTGAATGCTTCCTACAACAGTTTTTATTTCAGAAAGATAACTCAACTCCTTATATTAGAGAAGATACATACATAACAAAATGCACATAATATTCAAGAAAATTTATTGTCCTTAATAGATTTGAGACAATGTACTCGAAATAAAGGAATCATAAGGTTTGAATCAAGTACATACACAAGGAAATACCTTAATGATTAGGCCACCATCATTTGAAACAATATAGGTATAGAAGTAGATAATGGTAGTGATGATGCACTAAGGGAATCGGTAAACATGCTGGAGATTAAAATGAAGGAAATGGTAAAACCAAATTTTACAGAAAAATGGAACAAAGAGACTAGATTATACATACAAAAGAAGAATATGAAATTAGCATAACATTTTGTTTTTCTGAACCATCCATTGAAAATGAGAAGGTTAGGTGTACGCAGAATTGAAAGGAGATTTTGACATGGATGGGGAATTTGTGTCAAGGATGGAATTATTTATAAGATAAATCAGAGTTAGCATTTCAACAGTATTCCAATAGTTGTAAGGTTGTGGATGTTGAGATGTATATTTCATTGGTAAAGGAAGGGTGCCAATGAGAATGAAACCATTAATTCATCTGAAAAACCAAGTATATATATCTTCATGATAGTTATCGAAACATCATTCATGTCAATTTTCACTTGAAATATGTTGTAGGACAATCAACTTCTCTACATTTGGAAGGTATTCTCTAGCCATCAACCAATACCTTTCTAAAGAATAGCAAACTTCTCACAAACGAATATAAGGGGCGAAAGTCTTAGGTCTCTAACCTATTTTGAATGCTGATATTTAGGCAAAAATGGACGATTACATGATAAAAGACTCTTTCCAATATCGAATTTTCAAGAAACGAAGCTCATGAATCCTTGGACTTAGGGGAAACTGTATACATGCTTGTGAAAATGATATTCTAGAGGAACACAAATTTACTAAAAATAGATGTATGAGTACTTATTTTCCAATTGAAATTAGAACATACCAAAGATACGTTTATGAGATCAAGAATGAAAATGAGGATGAGAAAAAAAAAACAACAACGTGGTTATGAATTCCCTCCAAATTTAGTGCACCCACGTATGTCGAAAAATTGATTGGTCAATAATTAAGCTAATGTACCGAGTAATAAATGCAAACATCAACAGTCGAATAGGAAATCTTGGATATCTTATTCTTGATTGTAACAGAAATAAGCACTAACTAATGGAATTAATTATTTTATCCTAATAAAGGATTATGGTAGGCTTTCTTCAAAAGATATACATGGGATATAGCGTGAAGAATTATAACCAAGAAAATTGGTTGATAAGAAGAGGCCTTGGGGAATATGGGTTAGTCAATCCCGAGAGATAAAGAAGCCTTACATCAGGGTGTACTCAAAACGAGTTGGAAAAAAAATACCCAACGCAAGTTGGGAAAAGATTAAATGTGACCACACACAGATATGAAAGATTTACGAAATAAGTAGTATATAAGCAGGATGACATGAAATGTCACGGAAAATTGTGGATAATACATAAAGTAATCACAAAAATAAGGTGTATAGACCAATTACAAACTATCAAAGTGAGAGTCGCTGAAGTATTGGTAGTTTAAGAAAACAAGACAGCTAGAACAAAATGCAATGGTGTTAAAAGAGAGCGCCAAAATGATGAATGAACTATTAACCTTATCTAGAAATGACTAAGGTAAAGTGAACCAAAGCTGAAATCAGGACTAAAAACATAATGGTTCTCAGACGAAACTCAATAGAAAAGGAAAAGGGTGAAGAAATCCCTGATTGTGCATCAATCTTAAATATAAGAACTTTTTGGAACTTAATGAAATTAGATATCAGTTTTGTGGTAATCATAAATTGTATGTTTATTGAACTAAAAATATTATAAATTGGTGGATTGTAAAGATATCACTCGTCAAATTATGAATCCTGATAAGAAATTACTCGAACAACCTAACAAAGCTTAGAGTGAAAATTTCTAGGTATACCATTCAAGGGAATTAGTTAAAAGAAAACGAATGTTATAGGGAGGAATGATAACTATCCCTTAACCATAATGATTATATGAATTAAAATACTATTTAGTTATCTGTGTTAATGGGGTCAAATTACTCATTTATGTCCTCAAACTTTTATTATTATATAGAAGGATATGGGAATAATGGGAGAACCTATACAATGGACTTGACATAGTCCACCTTAAAATTGGAACAAAAAGAATATAACCATAAAAGTGGTTGAGATAATAGACTGTTTTACACTTAATTATACACTATTTAGGTATATTGGATACACTATGATAAATATTAAAATAAAATAAAAAATGCAAGTAATTCATTAATCATCATTTCATTTTTGAACATATTATAAAAGTAAGAAAATGGAAATTTTGTATTTTGAATGTCAGATGCAATAATGGTCACATTACTTTGTATACTTGTGAACAAATATACGAAAATGATATATGGTATTGTTGTATTTCTACTAACCTTGTTCAGATGTGTATGAATAGTTTTTGGGTGCAGGTGAAATGCACACAACATATGGTAGCATCTGTAAAAGCGCGTGCTAGGAGAGTGGCATGAAATAAATGTAAGAATATGTGTGTTCAAATATTTTGAGCTATTGTGCAAAAAAAAATTGGAAACATTTGATACCGAAGTGATGGGTCTAGTAATGTAAGACATAAAAGAGAAATTTTAGAAATCTTATCTTCTCTCAAAACAAAAAAAATTAGATGAAATAAAATATAGGACATTCAACTTTTGGAGATCATGCTTATTTGAGGAGGAAACAACATAAACGTACCATATTAACAGGAACCTGTTCAAAGTAGCACCAGAGTTTTGAGGGGCATGCATAATTATTTGTAGCTTATTAATTACCATTACCCAGTCATATTATAGTTTGTAACGTTTTCATGCATTGATACTTAAGAAGGTATGTACATGACAAATCTCACATACTGGATTGGGAAATTTTATAGGTGGAACCTGAAGGAGACTGACTGGCAAAGCCTTTCTATTAACCTAGATTAGAAAAAGATTTGGTTCTGAAATAGAGCAATTGCTCAGAATTAAGTGTAATGGAAGCATTTTACTTCCAAAGAGGATACCTCACAGCAGGAAGATGAAATTCATAAAATAAAATTTATTCTTTTGGAAGGAAGAAACTGGGAAAAAAACACGAGGATGGGGTGAATAAAAATGGGGCAAGCATGTAATAACCCTTTATATTGGTGTTGTTTAGAATGAATTATGTTAGAAAGAATGGTGGAAGAACCATGGAGTACATTGAAATAATTATGTAAACAAATATTTATTAATAAATAAATAAATGGAATTTAACTGCTTGGGAATGGGACACCTAGAAATGAGATTCTTGTTTATTAAGATGATTTTCGGCAATAATCACATTAGAATTCCTTTTTTGACATGTTTCGTACCAACGAGTGTGGTTCATCGTCACGAGAAGATGAAGAATTAGATCAAGCAAACATGTTAAATAGAGATATCGATCACGACTACTTTGGACCAAGGAAACAACTACAAGGGATTGGGCAACAACTACAGTTGATTGGAGTGAGAAACAGGAAAAGAATAAAATTAATATAATTAATTAATTAAATAGTTAGTTTGTTAAATAAATTCATTATTGTTATTTTAATGTACTTAAACTAAATTTTTTATTTAATATCTTATTTAATACTTTAAAACTAAATAAATTGTCCAAATGTATGTATTATTGTAGGACTATTATAAAACTAGTCATTTAATTAGTTAACATAATTCTAAGATTATTTGTTTAATATGTAGTTATATATAACTAATTTGTTTTAATGAACTAAATCATAGAACATAAAAATACTTTAAATTGCATGAATTACTATAGAACTATTAATAATTAGTTAGTTAATTAGTTAATATGATACTAAGTTTATTTATTTATTTATTTGCAGGGTATAAGTAACTCAATAGGTAATAAATTAAGGGTTAGTACTATGAATATTTTTGGGATAAATTGTTTATAATTATTTAACTTACATATTAAATTTATTTAAGTTCATTTACCAAGGATATCATGGGATAAATAGGGAATAATCACCAAGGTTTATTAATTAACCCACTAATTATTTAATAAGTCTATTTAATTTTTTTATATAATAATGAAAAAAGAACTACACTAGGTCAAGTTTAAAACTATTTTAGAACAAAAATCAAGAAAATTTAACCTAATAAAATAAAAAGAGTGAAGCTTTATAAACATTTTATTATCAATTGAACATGAAATCTAAGTGAGCTAATATGAAAAATATATTAATAATACTAATTCAATAAAAAATTGAAATCTAAGTGAGCTAATATGAAAAATATATTAATAATACTAATTCAATAAAAAATTAAATAGAACCAAAGGAAAAACCAAAACACTAGACATGGGATAAGGGGGAATTAGAAAGACAAGGAAGAAAGAGATATGGAAAAAAGACCAAAACAGAGCCAAAAAGGGGGAAAGGGTACAGAGCTAGGGGGAAAGAGCAGGGATCCAACAACTTCTAATATTCCTGTCGCCATCTCTGTTGATATTGCTCGGCCTTCTTTCAGTGAAACCCTTTCCAAAGAAACAATAGAAGAACATAAAATATCATTGGTAAATGTGATTGGATAATTATTTCATGATAATAATTCTAAATGAAATTGTAGATAAGCTTAATGAATGGGAGAGAAAAGTGCGTTAAGAAATTTAGTTGGGGAAAGATGCTAAGCTTGGATGAGCATAAAGCATTGCGGAAGAGAAAGACGGGCTTTCATTGAAAATCCTAGTTAGGTGGATAAAAAGATCCACAATACAGGGACACTGCTAAAGGAAACTTTATCGTTAAAGGTAAAAAATACATATTAACTGGATCAATGAGGTGGCTAATACCCTGGTAAGAAGTACTCAGGTCAGGGGTGAACTGTAGAAATACAATTGTAGGTTCGGCGGTCAAAGTTGTGAAGTTTCCAAGTACCCTTATTGAAAAATGTATTGGTATTAGTTATTATGTTATTATTTTATGAGAAGCATCCTAGTTTAGATGCAGAGTTTTAGATTTATTAGTCATATGAATTTAGTCTTACAAAATTTTAATTATTCCAGAAATGCATGAAGTTGAAATGTGAGTTTGTATATTGAAACTTAAATTATTTTAAGCGTTGAATTTAATTTTGTTCTAAAACATGTATCTTATTATACTAAAATTTCACATTTGAATTATAACCTTGCTATTATAATACATATAACCATAATCGGTGGTTCAATTGTACTCCACTAGAAAAATGTAGATATTATCATTGTTTTGATTATGATTACTATTGTAGAAAAATAAAGTAAATAAATATATGTTTAGTGCGTAGCATAGAGTTTTACGTCTATAGAACTTAAATTATGTAACATTCAAGTTTTATACTTAAATGATTATGCTTATAAAGCAAAAGAAACTATTTGAAAGTTGTTCAAGAAAAAAGGACTACGATTTGGGATAGCTAAGGAAATAATAAGAAATAAAGCATAGCTAATTACTGGAATTGTGTAGAATAGAGTTTTAGAGGCACATTATTATACCATAAGGAGTTCCCTCTGAAATGAACTCCCCTCCATGCTACCGTGTCTCGACGTGGCCAATTAAATGGATTGTTAGATGATTAAATAATCTCCGGCCATTAGATCATTAGTGAAAAAACACTGCAACAAAGTCATTCACCCTGAGGTCTCAAGCGACACAGTGAAATTTTATGGGTATATCGAAGTGGGTGGCGGTATTCAGACCATTTTTGGTTTGGATTCTCAGATTTTTGGAGCCCAATCCCCAGTTCGCAAATTTTTGCATATTCTTCCTGTTTTCTGATTCTGGTTCTCACATTTTCGTATCTCTATTTTCTTGTCTGATTTGGGTTAGCAGCGGTTTTTGGGGTGGGAAGAAAACTTCTGGAGATGAAAATCAAGGCGTATATTCCTGATTTCAAGCTTGAATTTGAGCATTTCTGTATACATGTTGGAGGGGGCAGTCTTGGATGAGTTGGAGAAGAATATACCCTATCAGAATGGTCTGCTTTGTATCTATTTCAATATCGAGGACTAGGCCCTAAACTGGATCTGTTAGGGGCATTTCCAGCGAAATTGTGGAAAAGGGTTTCATCTGGATTCAAACTCCAGACCTCCAAGATGATACACATAATGTTTTACTGCAGGAGTTGCTATTTAATGGCTGGAAGACTCAATCATGTCTTGGTTACTCGCTTACCCTTCTTGTTGTATTGTTTTTTTCTGTATTTCATGAGTATAATTTCAATCTGCGGTCTCGTTTCAAAGGGATTTTCCGAGTGGTAAAGCTACCTCGGACCTCAATGCTCCTCTGATTGGAAGAAACCTTAGAGCACTTAGATTTAGGGTCATGGAATCTGTCGTTTTTGGTCTGAATGCAGGGCTGGGATATTTGCTCATGTTGGCAGTGATGTCATTCAATGGGTTTTTTTTATAGCTGTGATCTTGGGGTTTGTTGTTGGGTATTTCTTCTTGCCATGGGGAAGGCGAAGAAGAAAACATCGAAAGTCGATGTGGCTGCTCGTGAACTTCATGATCATTGTATATTGTTCTTTTTTTATGCTTTCGGTTGCAGGAGACATGACCCTGCTGTTTGAGGGATGGAAGACTCAATCATGGCTTGGTTACTTGCTTATCCTTGTTGCTGTTTTCTTTTTTTTTGTTTTTTGCTTCTGTATTTCATGAGTATATTGTCAATCTACGGTCTTGTTTGAAGGGGATTCGAGTGGTAAAGATGCCTCGGACCTTAATGCTTCTCTGATTGGAAGAAAATTGGCATCATTGATTGACTATTACGGGTTGTGGAGATTATCAGTGGAAACATCGTAACTTTGTCAATACTCCATGGTAATAGGAAGCATAGAGATCTAAAGGAAAGAATCATGTATGCAGTAAGGTCTCTCAGAACATTGCATGGGGTGGTTTGAAAATGGCTATGATGATTACAAGAACACTGCAACAAGGTTAAGATGGCAGCATTGTAAGTCACTACATTGTTTGATTATATATTTAATTTATTATATCCAAACTTGTATCCGATTTACCAAAATATTTTCTGTGGCATGGTGTTGCTCGACTGCAGCTATGCAATTCCACCTGCTCTCACGTCCAAATTGGAGCCTCCTCCATTGTTTGATGGAACGACCAGGTGGGTAGCTAAAGTTTTATCGTTACTATATCTAAATCATCACTTTTTGTTGGAATGTGTATAGTATCATACTTTGTTAGGAATGTGTATAGTATCATACTTTGTTTAGCGATTAAATACTAAAATTGATCTGCAGTTTGCAGATTGCATATCAGTGTGACATGCCCATATGCCCAGCGAGTTTGGAGTGCTAGGAACATCAAGGCTTTTATCATGCTAATCCCCTATTTTGTGTGGGTAGTTCTTCTATTGATATAAGATACCATTATGCAATTACTGAAATGATTGAAAGTAAAATGCAGGGTCTTAGTGAGATTCAGATAGTTACGATATATTTGCAAGGCAGACCAACATGGTACAAGGAGAAAGTTTATCGTCCGAACAAGGTTGGCTCTTGTTTCTATGTTTATCTAATTTTATTTTTCTTTTAGTTACTCAAGGGCAGTTGGATCCGCTATTTGGGTCATGGTTTGATTGCTATGTAATTAGAGCCTGTAGTGTAAAAACTTTGTTATTAGTTTATTCTCAAAACAAGGTTGGCTTTTGTTTCTATGTTTATCTAATTTTATTTTTCTTTTAGTTACTCAAGGGAAGTTGGATCCACTATTTGGGTCATGGTTTAATTGCTATGTAATTAGGGCATGTAGTGTGAAAACTTTGTTATTAGTTTCTTATCTTGATCCAAGTAGACGCAAAAGAGAAATTAGATGGGTTGGTCGTTGTTTTACCTTACATCAGGTAAAAGGGAACACGCTTGCACATTAACAAGCAGTCTAGCAACCTTTTCTTAATTGATAGAGTATTCTATTTGGCTCAGTAGATTTGATCTATGACCAAGTAAATTGGAGTGGGGATCATAGGGTTATTGATTGAGCTGGATAAGGTTATTACCTTGCCAAATTTGGGGTCTATCTTGCCCCAAACGCAAATCTTTTAATATATGTGCATTGTGCTAGCTACAAATCAGTATGTTGTAAGATGCAACTTGAATTAATAAGTGATTTATGAGATAACATATTATTGCTTAGGGTTCAGATGCAACTCCAAGCTTAAGATCCACAAGTTGAAGATTAGAGTTCAAATGCTACTCCAAGTTTATGAGCCATCCTCTCTCTGTTGTTTGAGAGGCTGAAATGAGTTTTTGATCATCATGGTTTTAGCCTTTTACAATTTGGGCATGGAATAAGAAAGACCAACATAGATTCGAGATTTCTTTTAACATTCGTCGTCAGCTAGGAAGACCTATTTCTTGTGTGTTTTTGTGTGATCATCACTAATCTTTCAAGCAAGGAACGTGTAGAAACAGAAGTGAAAATGTCAAATGTTACAAAAGGGCCAAATGTCTGTAAGATATAGAGCGGAACTTGCAAATAACTCTATTTTCAATTTTTCAAGTTCCTTCTCTTGAGCACAATGGCAAGGTCACAAGAGAGAGTCTGGATTTACTTGAGTATCTCGAGAACAATTTTGAAAGACCTAAACTTTTTCCCACGGTATGTGTTACCCTACCTGAATATTGTTAATTTAGGTCATTAGCTAAATCAAAGTGTCTCAATGGTGAGGCACTTCGTATTTGTCAATTTTAGTTTATAATGTTGAAGTTGTTAGAGACTTTTTCAGGGAAGCAGGGTAGGGTTGGAACATGAGCTGTAATACCTTTAGGAGTTATTGTCTATCTTTACTACCAGAGCCTATGCTCTATAAATTTCTTGCCATTAAACAAGATCCTGCGAAAAAAGAGGCTGCAAATGAGTTACTGAAGTATACAGACACTTCTACAAAAAACGCATTCATCGCTTTGACCAAGCCAGATTCTGAGACTGCACAAGAAGTTGGTAAGAACAATTTTTCAGAAGACATCTCATACAATTGAATAAGATGTGTTATATTCAATGGATTATGAAGAGTGTGGATTAATATAAATGCACTTCCCATCATGACAGGGCCTGCTCTTGATTATTTGGAAAATGCTCTCGGAAAGTTTTCTGACAGGCCTTTCCTTTTGGGTCAATTCAGTGTGGTACGCCACATTTATATGTTGTTTGCCATTTGAACTTATATTATATTATGATCCCAATTGACAATTTAGAGATGTATACCATCACTGTAGGTTGACATTGCATATGGTCCTTTCGTTGAAAGATTTCATGTTGTGTTTCCTACATTAAAGAATTATGATACCACAGCTGGTAGGCCGAAACTATCTAAATGGATTCAGGAAAGTTAAAAAAAAAAATTATTTGCATTACTCCCTATTTCCAATCGGGTGCAAAAATGATTGGTTTTCGATTTTTATAATAGATTTTGTGCTTGTGCGATAAAAATTCTTAATAGTATTCTGCCTTGAATACAGGAATTACATAAGATTGACGGATATGCGAAAACAATATTCAATTCCGAGTTAATTGTTGAAACATACAAAAGGATACTGGTAGCTTGATTCTAATGATACGTACTGTGCATAAAGTTGATTCACAATGCATCTATTATAAATTTTTTCTTATATTGCATTACCCAGGTGTGAAATGATATAAAAGATCTTAAACTCATTTATCTTTGTTGTTATGCAGGCTAATTATGCAAAATAACTGTGATGGCGGGATGTAGAAATGATGGAAGGGTGCCTACATATAGTGCAATAAAATCTATTGGATGTGAGAAATTATGTTTATATTTGTAAAAGAGAACTTGTAATAATTTTTGTAGTTGCAAATGTTTTAATGATACATACCGCTGTCCATGCGCTAGAATGTATGAAGTTAATAGTTATTAATGAAATTAATATCTTAAATATATCAACGTGTTTAATATATATATATATATATATATATATATATATATATATATATATATATATATATATATTTTATATTTCAATAGAATGTGTTTATTTACGCCGCAAGGCATTCCCTTTTGAAAACCATTCTCCAAATTGCTACAGTGTCTCTATCTGGGGCATTAGATTCGATGTTAGACGATTAAATTTTTTTGTGCCCTTAGATTAATAATTCGTTAAATCATTATGGGACACAGTTATAACAAAAATGAATACCTTCGTGGAGCAGCAGTCTTACTGGTTCCCTTTCGCTCTACTGCTTCTTCCACCCTGACCTCTTTTCGATCAGAAACAACTACTTTTTGATCAAAAACAACTAATGTTGGAGCTTTAACTGCTTGTGCTGGATCGACTGCTTTTGGAATCACTAGTTGTGCCTTTGCTTCTATATACCGTAGTACTCCTTCGTTGACATATGACTCTACTACTGTGTCTGGCTCTACTACTGGTTCAGTGGGTGAAATTGTTGAATCAACAACTAAATCACGAGAACGAACTACTGCAGGTGGTACTAGAACTGCGGATGAACTTAGGCGCTTTGTGAAAATGGACAACTGGGTTATCAACAGATTTATTTCATATTACCTGAAGTCTCCCTTGCCCATGCTTGCCTACAGCTCCATATACCCCAAGAGAAAATGTGGGAGGGACAAGCAGGTTATGCACCGCTATGCCCAGAAAGTGCAAAGGGAAGATCTTGAACTGTTGTGGGTTTGCTTCATTATTTTGGAGAGAGCAACAATCACATGCAGGATGGGTTGCTCTTTGAAAATGGACAACTGGGTTATCAACAGATTTATTTCAGATTTACCTAAAGTCTCGCTTGCCGAATGCTTGGCTACAGCTCCATATCCCCAAGAGAAAATGTGGGAGTGACGAGCAGATTATGCACCCCTGTGCCCAAAAAGTGCAAAGGGAAGATCTCGAAACTGTTGTGGGCTTATTTCATTCTTTTGGAGAGAGTGGCAATCACATGCAGGATCTTGTTTGGGAACCTAAGAGTGGCCACTGTGTTAAATGCCTCTAAATTATGTAGGAAACAACTAGACAATATGATTGGATCAAAGTTGGACAATGCTACATTGGATAACATACTGATTCCTACACCTTGGGGATGGGTTGCCTCTATGATGTGGATCTTGTTCTAAGATATGTGCAGATTTCCTCATGGATCAGGTGATGGTTTTTGTGCCTGAATTGCGCATGGGCATCGCCGAGCCCACTTTTGGCATTTTCTACTAGTGTCAGCTTAAGAGGGTGGGTGGCCTCATGAACAAGTATATTATGAAGGTGGCCCCCGATGTCAATCTCAAGCCCTACAAATTTCAGTTTCTTCTTGAATCATTGACAAATAATGCCATAGATTCCTATGATGTGCTTTATAGAGCCTTGGATATGTATTTTGAGGTAAGCCCTAGATGGATTCTTTAAAACAGACTCTTTAATATTTCCTCCATAGATACAATTTGTTTTTACTTTTTACATTGTTTCGAGCCAGGCTGAGCCATTACAATTAAGTTTTTTGATGTGCCCTGAATTCTTACTAGCAACAATGGATCTTAATAATAATCCCCAAGCATGTGAGTGTGTTAATCAAAATTGTATGAATCAACACAAATGAGTTTTTATGTTTGACCTGAATAAACACTATCAATGGGTTTTTCTGTCTGATCTGAATACACACTATCAGTGGGCTAACTATAAGAGAGTCCTAATTACAGAAAAATTTATTTGATTTCTCAACTTAAATGGGTTCTTTAGTCTAACTCAAATGAATACCAGATACATGTTCTTACAGTTTATGGCGAAGTTGCCTAACTGTTAGGTTTTATAGAAAAAATAGACACCTATCGTCCACACCTTTATACTTTGAAATTTCTTTTCCAATGAAAAGATAGTTTCCCTTTCCAAATTCAATCACATGAAAAGATGTCAATAAATTTTCCAAACTAATTGTTCCTCAAAATGCCAGCAGCGCCCCAGGCTGGCCAACATTAGCCAAATTCGGAAACACCTATTAACTGCTAGAATTAAAACTTTAGAGCATTTTATTCTCTTGAATTCTTCTTATACCATCTGAAGGGAATCAACATGGCCCATCATTTATTGGTTTGGTTAACTTAAAGCAAAGGAATATTGATAGCATAAAGCCAAGGAATATTGACAGTATAAAGCCAACTTTCTACGTGTTAAAAAAACTGTATAGTATAAACATACAATTGCCAACTAGAAAAAAACAAAACATGCCTTAGATGAGAGCAACACTAATATGATGTGTCATGAGTATTCCATTGGCAACAACAACATCAGTGAAAGACGATACAAAATCAAAAGGATTTTATTTTAATGTATCCAACTCATCCTCTCAAGAGAAGGCTAAAATATTAGAGGTTCTTTAATATATCAGAGATAATTATCATGATGGGAAGTGTGAAGTGGCTATAATTGAGGATGGCAAATTTGTAGCTAACCCCGAGACAGGGGATTTTTGGAGTTGATTTTTGGAGTTGTTTTGGCATGCTGATCATTCTCATTATGCAGAAATCCTGCAATCATGTTTCTTCTCTTTACAGGATCTCTTAGGCTCCCACTAGGATCAGATTTCATCCCTAGCTATCACTACCCAGTCATATAATTTATGCTTAATTCAGGGTTTCTTCCATGACCAAATGATATCTGACCTTCAAGCACATTGAGAAACATATCAAAGTTGAATATAAAAGGAACATTGTTTGTCTTTGGAAGAAATTGATACAATTCTAATTGTTACATATTCTCTGGTTTCAAGTTGAAATTTGGTTGAAGCTCGGGTCGATTCATGAAGCATACATATGTGTGAATTGAATCCCCTTAGAACCATATTCTTCAAGATCTAAATTGGGTCAAATCTCAATTCCTTTTTCCATTGTAATTAACAATAAATTATGGATCCTATAACACCTCTGTCATTCTACTAATATTAGTTGTGTGAATGTTATTATATTGTTCATGTGATGGTTGAATTAATTTCTGAGTATGAGATATGCTAGTCTTATTAAATATAATAGTTTTGCCTCATTTCTAGCCAATTTCCCATTATGATTGCTAGTGCATCAAATTATGAAAATAAGACTAAAAGGAGCTCGATAATATTTGTGAGATCTTCAGAGCCACAACATTTGTGGGATCATTCAAATCTTTTTCCATACCCATACTCAAATGTAGTCTTTTCAACGAAGTGAGTTTACACATCACACTTGGCAATGATGTTAAGACTTTGCAGTTTGAAAGATTCAAGAATTTAATCCTAGAAAGACTGCATATAGCTAGAGGCAACTCCTTGATGTTAGTAGAATTCAATGTGAGAAATTCAAGCAATGTGAGTTGAGTGACTGATGTTGGTAGTGATTATATTTGGGTATGGGAGAGATCAAGAACCCTCAAAGCATTGAGATTTATTAGAAATTTCTCTGGAATAGGATGAATTAATGGATTTTCAGATAAGATTAAACTCACCAGCTTGGGGCACATGAAATCTTCTGGCAGTTTTTCAATTTGATAGCTGAACACTGTATTCTTTCACAAAGATAGTGTAGCATGTTGATCATTCTCATTATGGAGAAATCCTACAATCATGTTTCTTCACTTTACAGGCTCTCTTAGGCTCACACTGGTATCAGATTTCATCCCCAACTATCACTACCGAGTCATATAATTTATTCTTAATTCAGGGTTTCTTCCATGACCAAATGATATCTCACCTTCAAGCACATTGAGAAAGAGACCAAAGTTGAATATAAAAGGAACATTCATTGTCTTTGGAAGAAATTGATACAATTCTAATTATTACATATTCTCTGGTTACAAGTTGAAATTTGGTTGAAGCTTGGGTCGATTCATGAATCATACGTATGTGTGAATTGAAGCCCCTTAGAACCATATTCTTCAAGATCTAAATTGGGTCGAAACTCAATTCCTTTTGCTATTGTAATTAACAGTAAATTGTGGATCGTACAACACCTCTGTCATTCTACTAATATTAACTATGTGAATGTTATTATATTTGTCATTCTACTAATATTAATTGTGTGAATCTTATTATATTTTTCATGTGATGGTTGAATCTAATTTCTGAGTATGAGTTATGCTAGTCTTATTAAATCTAACAATTTTGCCTCATTTTTGGCCAATTTCCCATTATGATTGCTAGTGCATCAAATTATGAAAATAAGACTAAATGGATCTCTATAAGATTTGTGAGATATTTAGAGCCACGACATATGTGGGATCATTCAAAGCTTTTTGCATACTAATACTCAATTGTAGTATTTTCAACGAAGTGAGTTTACACATCTCACTTGACAATGATGCTAAGACTTTGTAGTATGAAAGATCCAAGAATTTAAGCCTAGAAAGATTGAATATAGTTGGAGGCAATTCCTTAATGTTAGTAGAACTCAATGTGAGAAATTAAAGCAATGTGAGTCAATTGTAGTCTTTTCAACGAAGTGAGTTTACACATCTCACTTGGCAATGATGTTAAGACTTTGTAGTATGAAAGATCCAAGAATTTAAGCCTAGAAAGACTGAATATAGTTGGAGGCAATTCCTTAATGTTAGTAGAACTCAATGTGAGAAATTAAAGCAATGTGATTTGAGTGACCGATGTTTTGCATTGACTCTATTTGGGTATGGGAGAGATCAAGAACCCTCAAAGCATTGAGCTTGATTAGAAAGTTCTCTGGAATAGGATAAATTAATGGATTTTCAGATAATATTAAGCTCACCAGCTTGGGGCACATGAAACCTTCTCTTCTCGCAGTTTTTCAATTTGATAGCTAAACAGTGATATTGTTTTGCAAATACAATGTAGCATGTTGATCATTCTCATTATACAGAAATCCTGCAATCAGGTTTCTTCTCTTTACAGGCTAAGACTCTTAGGCTCCCACTAGGATCAGATTTCATCTCAGCGATCACTACCGAGTCATATAATTTATGCTTAATTCATGGTTTCTTCCATGACCAAATGATATCTCACCTTCAAGCACATTGAGAAATAGACCAAAGTTGAATATAAAAGGAACATTGTTTGTCTTTGGAAGAAATTGATACAATTCTAATTGGTACATATTCTCTGGTTACAAGTTGAAATTTCGTTGAAGCTTGGGTCGATTCATGAAGCATACATATGTGTTAGTTGAAGCCCCTTAGAACCATATTCTTCAAGATCTAAATTGGGTTGCAATTCGATTCCTTTTTATATTGTAATTAATAGTGAATTGTGGATCCTATAACACCTCTATCGTTCTACTAGTATTAGTTGTGTGAATGTTATTATATTTTTCATGTAATGGTTGAATCGAATTTCTGAGTGCGAGTTATGTTAGTCTTATTAAATCTAACAATTTTCCTTCGTGAATCGAGTGTTTATGTTCTCAAGAGGATCGAATCACAGAGTGTGTGGTCTGAGTGTGAGCATGAGTTTAAAAAAATTATGAAATTCCTACGCAACTTCGGTCCATTTATTTATCGTTGTGAAGCAAAACATACAAGGAAAAGAGTGTGTTGAAGTTTGTTTCAATCCAGGAGTCTTTCAATTCAAAGGTTCAAGTTGTATTATTTTTTTAAAACACAGATTTTGGATTGAAAAGTTACATCAAGACCACAAATTGTATATGGTCCTATCCCCACTACAAGATCTTGATGATTTTCATTGAATCAATATGGATCTCAACCTATCTAGCTTCAAAGCATATTTGTGTCCACACATTAATACGGTACTTAGTTCATATTTGGACTCTGGATAAATTTCAACCTCAATGTATCTAGATTTAAACAAATATATATACAATATTAAAATCTAGATCTAACACTTGATTCAAGACGACAACCAAAAAAAAAACAAAATCCATTGTTGTGTATATATGGGTCAGATAACCCCTTAAATTATTCAGATCTTGTAGAAAAATTAAAATTAAATATAATCTGTATCCTTGATTTTTCAAACAAAATTGAGGCTTCCATTTTTGGAATGAGTACATATTTGTTGTTAGTTGTATAACAAAATTTACAATCTTTTTAATTATATAATGGATCAATAAATTATGTTTCGTACCCGTAGCATCTAAAAACCAAAGGATAAACAAATAGTGGCATAAAACTTATGTGTACTCGATATTGTGGATTGGAGCTAAATGAGTGATCATCCAATAGAAGACTCTGCAACTTCTTCATCTTCTGCATCTCATCCGGGAGATTGTACTTAAAGATTATTCCTATTTATGTGATGCAAATATAAATGCCTCATTTCTGGCCAATTTCCCATTATGGTTGCTAGTGCATCAAACTCAAGGGAGCTCTATAAGATTTGTGAGATCCTTAGAGCCACAACATTTGTGGGATCATTCAAATATTTTTCCATACCCATACTCAAATGTAGTCTTTTCAACAAAGTGATTTTAGACGTATCACTTGGGAATGACATTAAGACTTTGCAGTCTGAAAGATCCTAGAATTGAAGCCTAGAAACACTGCATATAGTTGGAGGCAATTCCTTGATGTTAGTAGAACTCAATGTGAGAAATTCAGCAATGTGAGTTGAGTGACTGATGTTGCCTGTGACTCTATTTGGGTATGGGAGAGATCAAGAAAGCTTGATTAGAAAGTTCTCAAGAATAGGATAAATTAATGGATTTTTAGATAAGATTAAACTCACCAGCTTGGGGCACATGAAATTTTCTGGCAGTTTTTCAATTTGATAGCTGAACAGTAATATTCTTTCGCAAATATAGTGTAGCATACTGATCATTCTCATTATGCAGAATTCTTGCAATCGTGTTTCTTCTCTTCATAGGTTCCTGCTAGGACCAGATTTCACCACCAGCTATCACTACCTAGTCATATAATTTATGCTTAATTCAGGGTTTCTTCCATGACCAAATGATATCTCACCTTCAAGCACATTGAGAAACAGAAGAAAGTTGAATACAAAAGGAACATTATTTGTCTTTGGAAGAAATAGATACAATTCTAATTGGTACCGATACCTTGATTCTGAGCTTGTTTGTTATTGCATGGTTTTATGCTGCTTGTACATGCCTAGAATTTAAGATCTTTGATTGCATGGATGATGATGGGAGTAAGTTATTCTTGGCTCACTTTCTAAATATATTCTTTTTTTGTTATTCATAATATGTACTCCATTATTATAAATCCATTAGTTTTATTTGTTATTATTTATGACTTGTGATCATTGGTGACATTGTTTTCTGTAATAGATGTAGATCTTAATGTTATGCAAAGACTGAGAATGCTAAATATAAATATAATGATGTTGATGATGAAAAATAATACACAATAGAATGACCCATAAAATAAAGCTATTAGCTCACCATAGGTATAACAGTCCTTGTGGTAAGCAAGAAACAAACAAAGACCGAGGGTTGTGAAAAGAAATGCTCAAATACAGGTTGGCCACAGAATGAGTAGCTCACGTCATATAAATACCACTGCTGGCCTTGATAGACCTCCAATATCTTCAAATTGCAAGGGATGTTGAGAAAATGTAAGCAAACTAGGGTGTAAAAGCTAAATTGAAAATGAATTTGTGGATTATAAATTTATGGCTAATCCACTGTTGAAAGAGCATTCCTTGCCTTTTAGCTATTATGTAACCGATAGTTTTTCTCTATTTTGAAAAATACTATTGATTCACAATCTTAAATACTATTGATCCACAATATTTTTTTAAAATCTTAAAGGGGGCAAAACTTATGTACTACCTAGCAATGTTGGACCAAGCTTGTACTAGGGAAATATGCATTGCATATTTGGACCTATTTGTAATATAGCAAAATGTTTTTTAACATGCTTTTATGTATTTGTACAATAGAAACCAAATTTCCCAGGTGATGCATATGTTAAATTGAAGTTGAAAGCAGCAAAAGGTAGCTTCAGAAAGGATATCAATGAATAGAAAATGCTTTGTATTTGTTGGAATGTATTTTTATTTTAAAATTTGTTTTTGCAATAGCGGTAAATTATGAAGTGGATGTTAGATCATGAACTTAGTAATTAATGGAATAACGATGCTTTTGCAGCCGAGAAGCAGTGTATAGTTCAAGTAATGAAATTGCAAGACTTGCCTTGTTAGGCCTGAACTGTTTCATGGTAGGCCAATGTCACATCATCATCGCTAGTGGATGAATAATGGGATATAGTGACACTATAATGAAAGGCAAAGTAGTCAAGAGGTAGCTCCATGAGGTGTGAAAAGCTATGATGAGGAGGATGTAAAGTACTAGTGTGAAAACCTCTCATGAGTGTGCTTGCTTGATTTGCATTATAGGTAACTTGATATTCTTACTATAAATTGTTTCTCCCAACATCACATCTAGAGTTGATGAGGATGACCAGTGGGCAGCTTATCTAAGGAATATTGGATGAAAGGATGATTTCAAAACTCTATCGATTCATATAAATTATCATAATGTGGTTTCCAACATTTAATGATAATTTGCAATATCAAGTGCCATTCTTCTTGATTTCCTTAATTCTTTTCCTTTGCAACATGTGGTGCAAATGCTAGTTAATAGAGCTATTGAAATTAAAAGTTATAGACACTTATTTCGATATAGTGTTAATCCATGGTAATTAGGGTTCAAAGTAGGAGTGAGATACAATGAACCATGAAGAATAATTGTTAGGTTTATTTTCTACATGAAAACTAGTTACTGTTACTGCATAGATTCAGATGGTGGTCATGTTTCAACATGACTCCCAAATTTTTTTTTTTCCAGCGGAAAATATTAATAAACACATAGATTTCCCAAGGGAGGCAAATATGCCAGTAGTATCTAACAACACCCACAAGAAAGAATAGTCCATTTATTGTTATACCTATAAAATGAGAATTTTAACCACATGTACATAGAAGATAAACTAGTGGTATTGAAACATAGGGAAATTTCATGAAGAAGATAAGTAGGACATGGGAGTATTACATTGATTCCAATCAATAATTAAAATAAAAAAAATATGCTAATATAAACACTGCCATAGTAGCCAAATAAATAAAATAAAACCACCATGAAACATAAATGTGATAATTTGATCACTCTAACTCGCAAGTGTCATCAACACAAAAAAAGCAATCTAATCTACCTCACAAAGAAGATATATTTGAACTAACTAAATATGTAAATATATATTGTTACAATTTCAAAGGATAGAATTACAATTCGAAATTCAAACTGCCTCAAACAAGCTATAAGCAAAACCAGTTTCATTATTATTACAATTCAATTTTTTTACAAATACTATAGGAGAAAATTGCTCCTATTTCGGAGTTAATAAGAGTCATGGTATGAGAACTACGTGGGAAAATACAACAAAAAAGGTTATGCCAAGGGTCACGAAGAATGCCCTTGTTCGAGTTTGGAAACAATATAAGAGGCTAAGATAAATATAATAAACTAGTAAATATTAGCTGCAAAGCGATAAAATACTAGCACAGTGATAACCCGGTAAGTATATATATATATTTATTTATTTATTTGGTTCCTCAATATATGTGTATTATAACATCACTTCCTAGAAAGGTAAAGTGAATTGAATTGTAGCGTTCGAGTGTTAGAGAAGGTAGGAGACTAACCTAGAAGGGTGGAAAACCATCTGAACTAATGTAGTCCTCTTAGCTAAGAATGAATTATGCTAATGAAAGGGGTTGTCAGCACCTTACAAAAAGGAATAATGGACATTACATTTCATAAGAAGATCTATAATTATGTACAACAAGTTCAGGATATAAAACAAAACTGAAGGAAAATAGAGTGTACATGAAACCTTACCTATTTAAGATGGAGAAATCATCGAAGTAGGAGTGAAACTTTGGATGTGCCTCTCAAGGTTACATATCTCAAGTATTTGACGCAGAGGTGTGTGTTAGGGCCAATGCAAGTAGTTAAACAATAAAAGAATATGAATAAAAATTTAAGAAGCCCCGCGAAATATGTAGAAAATCCTCAACCCCTCGCAAAGAGCAATAGAATTCACAAGCTTCAGTAGTGGTGGGTGACAAAATTTGACCATAACAATCCTGGAATAGAAAAAACCCCAAATATTTACTTGCTTAGGGATTTCAAATTCTGACATTGTGGGCCATCAGGAGATTTTGTTGTTTTCAGCCAATCTACAAAATATTTTCCAACAATATCAGAACGACATAGGATCTTCGCACTGTGCATAATATGCATGATACCAACAACAAGGACAGTTACCCAAGATAGGTATTACAGGTGAAACCGCCCCAGGAAACAACTACATAGGGATGACAAATTGTAACAAAAGTGTAAATCATTGGGTTAACAAGAATTACTTCCCAATAATGGACCAATTGGTGCAGCAACAATGAGTAAATTTTGGTGGGTAGCCACACGGTTGCATGTAGCACCATCGAGCATAACAACGCTATTGTATCAAAACTGAAAATGAAGAAAAAACCTAGTCACCCATAGCACGAGCCAGCATACCAACGCGCTATATCAAAGTATGAAGGAAAAACAAAGCAAGTGTGAAACTTACAAAATAGATGACAGGGTTTTAGTGAACCACAAGGGATTGTTAGATCTAGCAGATATATCCAAGCCATTCATCTGAGTGGGGTTGAAAAACCTATGGTACAATCATATGGCCAACGTAACATGCCTAAGAACGAGTTGTTTAAGTACCTTAGGAGAACTCAAGACCATTAATTGTAAGCGGAATCAAACATCTAATTAGTGGAACTAAGTTAACATAAGAAGTGCGATCATAAAGTTACGAAGTCTATATCAATAATGAAAGCGAGAAAGCAAAGGATTTTCTTTACTACCTTCACTTACGGGAAGTACTACCAAACACAGGATAAAATACCTCTTTCTAAGTAAAATAATAATGACATATTGCTCAACAATTAATGATATAACGAGATAAATAATAACATTACTACCTTGTACCATATAGCTTGGATGTGGCAAAGAGAGTGTACGTCACATACATAGAGGTTATTTATGCCAAATAAAAAAATGAGACCCATTTCCTAAATGTAGATTGAGAATAAGAATGTTCTCAAAGGACATAAGAAAATCATTCCTACCTGGTGTTACGCTAACGAATCATAAATATAGAGAATATATTCTTTAGTTATTTAGGAAGTTAGGGTGATCATAGTACATTTCGTCGTACGAACACTACAAAACATGAGAGGTAATAGTACTAATGTTATTAGAAATTTCAAAAAAAGGCTGAATATAAACAAGAGCTGTGACATTTAATAATGTGGTTATGCTAGTTAATATTTTTCATGAGTATAGTTGATTAATTCATCATGGTTAACGTTTGCTAAATATGCCTAAATATTGTTGGTGAAAATTGATGATGGTCCACAAGGGTTGATGGTTGATCGTGGCTTAAAAGTGTTTAGGAGACTAACCATGGTTGATGAGCTTGAGCTTTGTTTACTATGGTTGACTATGGTGATCATGGTTTACCTTTATTGACAATGTATGACTATGGTCAACCATTGTAATAATAGTTTCCTTTTTCTTCCAATGGTTGAGTATGATTCATTGAGATAAACCATGGTTGACCATGAAATACCATGTTGTCCTTGGTTGAAAATGCATAACTATGATTACTTATGGCTCTTTTTTAACAAAGGGTGACCATGGTTAAGTTTGGTAAGCACAATTGACTATTATGGATATATTTGGCCATGTAAATTATGTATATCCATATCTAATCATGGTTTATCATTGTTGAATATGACTCTTATCAAAGGATACAATTGATTATGTTTGACCATAGTTAGAAATGTTTGAACATGAAGAACATTGGTGGGTATTATCTACCTTTGTGGACTATGTCATAGAAGATAATGGTTGGACATGGGTGACCATGTTTGGCTATGGTTGACCATGAACAATCACGACTAAATATATTTCAACATGGTTGACCATTATTGCCACATTATGACATTATCTTATGTTTATCGCATTATGGAATTGCATTTATTTTTTACATGTTATGGTGTCATATTATGATTATCAGAATATGATATTAGGCTATAATCATCACATTGTGAATTTAATTTTTTTTCTTCACACTTCAACATTGAGTTATGGTTGCCTCATTAGAATCTAGTTTTTTTTGTAGCAATAGTATGTTAAGTTATGTTTTCAACATTGCAACATGGGGACATATTCATGGAATTTCAATGACAAGTTATCTTGTTCACATCATGGCAGTGAGTTAATTTTATCACATTGTGAATTCAAGTTATGCTTGTTGCATTACAATGGTGAGCTATGTTTGGCACATTATAATATTCAATTATTATTTTTTCACATTGTCATATCAAGGTATGTTCATCAAATTATGATGATAGCATATGTTCATCACAATCTGGCATTAGATTTTGTTGGATTCAATCGAAGTGTTATGTTGGTGAAAGGCTATGTTTGAATTCCATATAAAGATACATCCATCACATTGTGATTTTATGTAATGCCATATTGCATCACAATGTGATTTTTGTGAAGTGATATGTTCAAATTTGACATTAGGATATGTTTTTCATATTGTGACTTTAGGCTATGCTGGATTTGATCACAATGTAAAGTTCGTGAAGGATTATGATTGAACATAGAATTAAGATATATTCATCACATAATGATCCTAGGATTATGTTTGTCACATTACGATGTTGTCTTATGTTTATGATTAAATGATTTTGAGGATGATTGAATAATGGGTCATGTTTAACTCATCACAGTTGAATATTGAATTTTGAAATATATCAATGTTCATTTTTCAATGCCACATGTTGCACAAGGCTTTTGCTAGAATCCAAACTTCCAAAATATTTAAATTGTATAATGATTTTTATCATGGCTGGTGTATGTAATCCATGGTTTGTTTAGTCACAAATGACTTTGTATGAGCATGGTTTATTATGGTTATATATGATTGATTTTAAACACTCTGCAACAATTTTGAATTATGTTGGAATGAACCATGAGGTATGTTCATCACAGTGCAACGTTGAGTTATGTTCATCACAATGTGACCTTCATTAATTATTATGTTGAATTTTGATATTCTCTTATAAATATTCCACCTTGTAATATACATATTTCTTTTATTTCGTCAAATTACTACATTTATTTATGGTAACACTACATTGAAATATCCATTATAGATTTTAACTACATAGAGGTGGGTCCATAGAAATAAGAAGATAAAATAGATAGAAATTCTTCTTTATTGATCGAACCCTTAAGGTAGGGCAATGCCATACATTCACTCCTTAAGGAAGGAGAACACTCCAGAAGCCATATGTCTGTTCATACAATAATACTTGACATCTCTCAATGGGGAGTCTCTAGCCTCTATATAGGCCTCATACATACAATACCATGGGTCATTACCATGGGTTATTACCATGGTTCCCTCAATACCATCTATCTAATACCATGGGATTATTACATTATTGCTAACTACTTGTGGTTCCTTACATGATACGGGTTAACCACCTTATTTATTACTATGGCCCATCCCATTATTACATTATTCCCTTGGGTACCTCCCTCTGTACCCCATATTATCCCCCTAGGTATACTACATAATCATTCTGCTTCACTAGCTAGTTGTTCACATTCTCTTGATTCTCAAGTTGTTGGCTCAAATTGTGATCAGGCACAAGGAAGTCACATTACACAAGCAAAGGAGCAGAAAGGTTATGACACTATCAATCTTCTCTCTCTGTTTCAAAATTTTGCGCATCAAAAAAACAAGCTTCCATTCTTAAACAATTCTCAATCTGCTAATCTTGGTGGAACATAATGTACAATTAATTCAATTGATCAACCCCTAGTCTTAGGCTATCATCACTCCCATGCTTCCATATGTGATGACGAACACCCAAGCACAACATGTCATATTTCATTTTGTCATGAAGACTCTAATTCATATGTACAATGCACTCCAGTAAAATAAGACATTCATATCGAAACATCCTCTTCACCTCACTTTCCCATGTGTCCTACCATTCATAATGCATCCACATGCATTGGAGATACTTCACATTCCCTTGTTTCTTCATCCGATGAGTTATATTCTCAATTAACACAAGGAAGTGAGGCTTTCCATGATGAATTTGAAAACAATCTAATCAGAAAGTGTACTTCCCATTCCCAGTGATCCCTTCTCTTGCATAAGGACATCTCTTCAAGTTAGCTTAGTGAAGCTAAAACATCTAGTGAAACCTCTGACAAGTATGGTTGCCATCCTAAGAGCAGTTTTGAAATCAGCAACATCAACCATTCTCAAGCCATGTATGATTTGGGTCATGCTTCAAAATATGATTCTGCAATTTTCAAATGTTTCGGGAGGTGCCAGGGAGTCAAGACACTTCAACGTCCTCTGATGGTTATGTTAGGACCTATAGACTATGGTAAGCTCCCCATACTAAATTAGATATGGTTTCTCATGCCCAATTCATCTATATGCATGGTCTGAATCAATGTGGATTCCCATGTAAAACAAATTGGTACTCCGGGTGTGATATCTCAAAGTTTCAAATTTTCACTCATGACCGAATCTACAAATCTGTTACAATGCATCCATCTTCATACACATATCTTACATCAAACATGGGTTGGGAGTGTCCATCTCTCATGAAATCATGGAATTGTGAGGTTCATAATCTCACAGAGTATCTTTACCTACAATCGTACTTATCAAATATTTCTTCTGATAATCAGATCCTTGGTCTTGTTGTGAACCTTTCACTGCAAATTTGTCTATCATATCTGGCTCACAATGAACTTGGTTCGATTGTACAGAGCATTCGCAAGGTTGCTCAAATTGGAAACTGGGAATCTAATGTCTCAACCAACTTATTTGATCATTTCTCTATCTTGGGTGACTGTTATTCAATTTTTCCCACCAGCACATACAATGTCAGTTTCTTTATGCTCTCTAATATTCACTCTTTAGTATGTTTCTCCTTAGATTTATGTCAAGCAGGTGAGGCACTTCGTCCTGCACTAATGGCAGGTCCTCATCGTCTTGGCATCATTGTTAAGAATGATCAGATTTATTTTTCTTTACAAGATTCCCATCATGATCCCATCTATTGAATCGAGAATCCACCCTTTCACAGATCATGAAGTTGTCTAGACATCCATTATGAATTCCACAACCTAATCACTAAATGGTTGGAACAATATTTCTTGGCAACCCTTGTTGCACATAATAAGCTTGAGTGCTTCCTCGTGCTTGCTAAGAAACTCAGTGGAGATAAGGACAAACTTGCAAGACACTTTGAAGGTTTGTTTAATAATGATATCCATCATAGAGGTAAGAAATTATATTGGGTGATTGTGACACATTTTTCTGCCTACAGGTAAGGATCTCCTTTCCGTGTGCAAGTGTTTTATATTATTGAATTTTCTGTTGCACACTACCTTTTATTTTCTTTAATTGTTTGTATCTTTGTGGATGTAGGTCGGGAGCAACTGAAATGGCTTCAATAGAAATTTAATTTCATGTAAACCCAACCATTTTCTATTAGGATAGGAGTAGGATTAGTTGCATCTTAGTTTTCCCTTTCCTTGCACTCATTTTTCACTCATAGTACATCATGGTTTTCTTGTTCCAGTTGTACATCCTATCTTTCCTTACCGTTTTTCTTTCTTGTCTTTTATTTTTTTTTCATGTTTTGTACTCCTTTCCTCTCGTCTTGTTTTCCATTTCACTTTGATTTTTCCTTTCTTTTTCGCTACGTGAATAAGTGTTGTGCCTACACTAGATTCTGGTTTCTGAGTAGTATGTGGCTAAAGTATAGGAGTCTTGTAACACTGCAGTGTTGTGCCAGTCCTGTGTGTGCCTTCGCTGTGCTTGATTGTAATCTTTTGGCTGATGAAGTCTTGAAGGAAAATATGATAGATATGTAAGGGAAGTTGTAGTCAAACCATGAAACTGTGTCCAAACTAGGAAAGCCCATGCCCGTAATTAGTCTTTTGTTCTATGTGTTCAAGCTTATCCAACTAGTATAGAAACACAGAAGGGGAAAACTCTAAACAAGCAAACCTAAATCACAAGTCTTACATGCTTCTCTAAACTAACAACCTTTTCTTCTCTGAATAAGTCGGAATCCCTCTTCCAACCCAAAAATAAAGAAGTTCCTATGCAAAATCCTCTTCCAAAAAAGAAAAAATTACAAAGGTGCAAGAAGAGAGAGGCTTCTTACGTAGAGAAGTGAAGCAGACAACTCCACCTAGGTACTTGACAGGCTCGTTAGCAGTGGAGAAATGCATGCGTTCATTCCCGACTCAGTCGGGATACTGTCCAAGGCTGTTGGCAGTAGAGAAATACCAGAGATGACAACTTATACTCTGGAAATCTTGAGCTCACGAGCGAAACTAGCCTTCCTGATTTTGAAGCACTATGATTTAGCTAAAACTTTTTCTTTCTTTTACTGATTTGGTACAAGGTGAACCATGTCTATACATGGGGTAAGTGGGAAAGCCAAAGTAACCTACACAATGAATCAATAATCCCTAAAAAGTCCAAGGCCCTATGCTAAAAATGAATCGAAACAAAGAAGTTGGTATTTAACCATTGTCGCCGGGTGTTGTAGTGGCTGCAACACCCTCCAAAATTTTGGCCCGCATCTAAATTTTGGAGCCCTCCTTGGCTTTTCCCCTAATGGTTGTAAAAACCCGGGCTCATTCCATGATCTCTTGTCGAGTATTTACACCTTTTTTTTCTTGATCGACCATCGGTCATCTTTTGGAATGTTGATTGCTATATCATGCTTGCGATCTTGTTCTGGAAATTTTGAAGGTTTGTCTTTGTGTGCATGAGTTGTTTTCATTTTGTGAACATCAGTCGTACTCACACACAAAGTTGCAAGTATTGTCGTGCAAGCATCGTCACGGTTGTTTGAAGATCTATCTCAAGTGTCGCACTTGTTGCTATAAACATTTAAGATAGTCTCACTGAGCACATGTTTTTTTGGTTGGTTTAAGGTGTCTTGTTGCCAAGTCATGCTAATTGTGTGATCACAATGTCATGTATGCATAAGTTCACTTGCTCCCACACTTAACCATTTTCCCTAAAAATATTTTGACTGGACCCCAAGCGAGCTGCACTATGTAGTCTTAACTCTTAGTGAACTCGCTCTACTACCCAGAATTACGTAGTGCTTGAGGTTGTCCTCTTGGGAAGCTACACCGCACAATCCTAGAAGTGAGATAGTTGACTGTCTCTGGGAACTGCGCAGAGGTGGACCTCAAATCCGATCCGATCTCCGCTTCTTGCAAGATCACTAATCAAGAGTCCCTCTGTTTTACGAGAAACCTGAACTGCATTGTGACCCCAGGTTGCATTTCTGTCCAAAACTGTGCAAACATGCTTAGGTGCATGCCTTGCACTACCTCCAAAAACTGCAGAGTCATGTGAGTTAGGCCTCTATTGCCTAGCATTGCTCTGTTCCAAGAAATTGTGCAAATCTGACTCGTAGGGCCCCTTGTGGCTTTCTCTTCTCTATCCCTGAAAATTGCGCATTTTTTACTAACACTCTCCTTGTTTCCCCACTCTGCACTCATCCCGAAAACTAAACAGTTGTGTTGGGAAGGCCCTTGTTGCCTGTTTGACACTGTCCCTCAAAACATTGTAGTTGTTACCAGTAGCTCCCCACAGCCTAATCAAGCCTTTCTCTAGAAAACTGCACAAAAATGTCTGTGAGTGCCTCTTAGTGCCGACTCTTTCTTCCTCAGAGAAACTGCATATATTCCTAGTTGGACCCTCAGATGACCTACCTAGTCCTCATCTGAAAAACTACACAGAATTTTCAAGTAGTGCCTCCCGATAGCCTGCATTGTCTTTCTCCCACTAACTATGCAGTTATGCCTAGCTCATTTTTACCTTATAGCTATCATTGTTGTCCCGGAATTCACAAAATCTGCCTCCAAGTGACATGTGCACAATTTTTTTTGATAGTGCTCCAAAGCCTCTCATCCCTACTTGAGTTGTGCTCTGTGCAATTTCAGTGCCTTGTCCTCCCTCTCGGTCTCCTGCACCTAAAACAGAAAATAATGTCGCATGCTAGACTAGGATATTTTTATAATTGATGTTGTCTCATCATGAGTGATTATTGGAATAGGTAGATTGATGAAACATGGCATGCTGATGAATGGGATGAAGAAGGAGCACATGCTAGAAGACTTGCTCACAGTTGAATGAACATACGAAGCACATCGTGTAGCAAGCAAAAGGGACACATACACATGAACAATCAAGCAAAGAACAAGACCATTGAAAACCCTACACACTATGGCATACAGAGGTGAAGGCATGATACAATTAGAGCACACCCATCACTCGCCATCATAGCAGCTCGACACAGACACCATATTTCGCTAGTACATGTAAGCAGTGTCATGTCGAGTTGTTTCATGAGTTTTCTCGGCCACATCACTACCATGGACCATACTTGTTGTAATAAATTGTAATGTAATGTGAAAGCCCAATAGGTGCACATATGAATTTGAAGAGTCATGTAAGCCAAAAAGTAATAGGAAATCAAACATTCATGAGTGAAGTTGAAGAGTCATAAGGGTCAAGTATCCCCCTTGGCTATATATACCCCCTCATTGTATGAGCAAAGGAATTTTTTCCTTGGCTCCTCCCACAGAGCCTTGAGAGTCTATAGTGTATTCTTTGAGGAGTGAGGAGCGGCTCCAATGTCACACTACTTAGCCTAGTGATGTATGGTGTACAAATGCGTCTTGGAACTTTTTCTTAATTCAAAAGCCTGTCTCAAGCCACCACATTTTCACACATTTTTTGTATCCATTTGTAAGACTCTTCTTTAAATGTTTGTAATGCATCTTTGCTTAACCTGTACTAAGATAGTTGAACTACTTCGATTATTTTAGTACTTACATTGTTGAAGATGTGTTGTTTTTTTGTCACTATTGTCTCATCCATTTGGACTACTCCGCGAGACATTAGACAAACCATTCTGGGGTTTTCTTGGTTATAAAGACCATCATGCCTGTGTGGACTACTCCGTTGAATGGTGTATGTGTTTTCCCTTGTATTTTGGTTTTAATGACTGCATCATCTGTTGTGGACTATTCCACTAGATGCTGGACATACCCTTGTTGTTTTCACATGTGTCTCTCCCTTGGTGATACTACTACCTCTCATATAGAGGCTCACTCTTACCCTCTCCCTTACAGTAAGAGAACCCAGACACAAAGTTACATTATGCACTCACCGGGCATACTCACCTTGTTTTCTTGAAGCTATAAGTGTAACACTCTCATGTGTTGAACAACAAGTGGTAAAGCAAATCTTTAAGTTAATGGCAACCCGACCATCGTACCATATAGGACATCTACACCAAATTGTGTGAGGCCTAATTGGGACTTATACCAAAGAGATCCCTTTGTTAACAAGTCCAGTACCACCAACAAATCTATAACAATAGCAAACTCAAAACAAACTAAAAATAACAAAACCAATATAATAGATGAAAACCAAGGCACAACCACTGAAGCTAACCACATAAATCACACAACAAATACAAAAATGTATATATAAAATATCAATCTTGAGATTTTTTATTACTTTGCAATATCATCAACCCCTTCCAAACAATAATTTCATTCATTAATTACCTGTGCCATACACCAAGAGTATGAAAAAGAACAAAGCTCTTACATTCAAAAAAGCTTCGTACATTGTTTCCATTGTAACCTTTCTTACAATTTGATGGAGCACAGATGCCTTCTTGCGGCCTTTGTTTATTATCTCCAAATATCAGGCTATTTCATATTCCACATTGCATTATCAATTTTTTTTTTATAAGTTAATATTAATTTAGAAACTTTATACATTTTTACAAATCTTAATTTTTTATAGTAAAATTTAATAATTTAAAAGAATAATCATTACCCATTTATTTAAAAAAATTAAATCTATTCGTTTAGAATTTAAAATTGTGATTTGCAAATTTATGCATCAATTTTATGTAACCAAGAAATAAACATCGAAAATATAGACGAGTCACATCGTAGAACTTCTCATAACTAATATTTACTCCATAAACAATTTGTAAAACACGTTTCTGCGTCTGATTTGTGGGCAAGAGCTAACCAACATACCATTGGGCATTAAATTCTCGGCTACATGTGTCCCTTATAGTGGTAGATAAATAAAAAATAATGGCGCTTGTGTTAAACAGCTATCGGGGGTGCATGTAGTCGGGAATTTAATGCCCAATGGCAAGCTCATTAGCTCTTCCCTCATTTGTGTAGCAGTAATGTTAAATGTCAAGTGACTGTTACCATAATTACCAAGTTCGGTCATACTGGCAAAAAGAATTCAGAAATTTGTTGATTCGATTACGAGAAAAATTCGTCAGTTTCCAATTCAGTACAGGTGTCCACCGTCCACTGTGTTGCTCCCGCTGAGTTGACGAAGAGTGTGGCCATCTAGAATAATGAAGCTCGGAACGTTGTCAAATCCCTACTGAATAAAATCACAGAAGAAGTAAATCGAGTTTTTCAATTACCTTCTATAAAATAAAGCAGCCTTGTGGAAATTTGAAAATTGAAATTTTATAAAAATAATGCAGCGATCTTTTAGCTTTAATGCTATTAAAGTTCTAATGGGCTTAATTTTTTAGTTTTCATTAAAAAAATCATTGGGATACTTTTTTATATATGAGGATTAATGAAAATTGACAATAAAATGAACATCAATTTGTAAAAAAATAATAATCTTATATTATAAAAAAACAATTTATTAAATTCTCTATAAAATGTTAAATATGGTTAGAAAATTTTGGTTAGAAAATTGATTATTTAATTTAAATTTGATTTGGTTGTTAAAATTATACATATTACCAATTGGTTCTACGACATAATATGGTAATATCGGAAAATAATTGCTAATACTAAATTAATTTTTTATTAAATAATAAATTTAATTAAAAATGTCATATTGCCACTGTGACATTAATAATATAATAGCTCCCATGCATATTGAGAGGTGATTTAGTAATTTCTATATAATTAGAAATATGACTTCTATTTTAACAAAAAAATTTGAAATAATGAATTGGTTGAATTGGTACCTCTTTTATAAAAAAACAAAAAACTTAAAATAAAGAAATTGAAAATATGGTTGTGGAATCGAAAAGTAAGGAGGAGCTTCAAGCTACCCTGTCCCTTCCCCGGATCCTCATTTTGTATGTAGGGTTTTGAATGCCCGGATTGTATGTGAGATTGTCCAACGTTGGCATTAGGCAACGATATTGAAATGAGATAATGGAATTTATAATGAAGCCGAGCAATTTATCCTTCAGCTATGTGGGGTGTTTATAAATTAGAACCAGTTTTCGAACCAAGTCAGGGAGCCTTGGGTTTTATGTTCGATCATTTGGGTTTTATGTATGAGGGTTATAAATTCTCGGGGAGATTCTCCAACTTATTTTTCCATAAATTTGTAGTGGCTGTAAATAATTTTCTCAATGATATGTTCACTTATTTACAATATCTATCAATTTGTTCTAGCTTTCGAACATTGGATTTGTCACTGAGCGCTGAATTTTATTTTGGATCACCCTGTGCGAGCTTTCCTGACTTCTCTCCCCAAAATTTTGTAGTGGTTCGAAAATAATTTGTTTATCATAAACCTCATTAGTCGTACCCTCCAATACTGAATTTAAAATATGCTTGGATTACTTTCCGTTCGGAATATTTAAAATTCATTTCGTTGGGAGCATAGCTACTATCGGAACGGCATGGAAGTGTACAGTTGTTTTCAATAGTCGTTAATAGTTATGTATATTCTCAAGATATAAATAATGAACGTTTTTATGTGCTTATTTAATCTAATAAATAGCTTTTAATTTTATTGTGCATTTTAAAAATAATATGGTCGTACAATACTTTTTTTTTTTAAAGTCATACGGTTAGTAAAAAGGTGTAGAATAATCAAAAGGCCCCACAACATGCTAAACACAAAAACATAGAACACACTTTATTCGATCGCTGAAAAGGTTTTTACATACATCAGAGAAGTTTCTGGAGTTGGTGGCTTCTCGAAGAAGCTATCCAACTCTTGAGACATCTGCCGAATTCTCCAGAAGAGACTAGCTACTGCATTTATTGCAGGTGGTTGGAATTAATGTCTTCCAACACTCCCCCTTAATTCCAGCCATATGACAAATATATTAAAGCACAATACATAAGACATTGTAAACATACTCTTAATTGTCATGCCCGTTGGTCTAAGTCTCAGCTAGGCTTACAATATAATCTTGATTTTCTACAACACATAACTTACTTCTACAAAACTCAAAGTTTTCCTTCCCAAGAGGCTTAGTGAATATGTCAGCTACATTCTCATTTGTATTACAGTATACTAGAGAAATTTCTTTTGATTGGACCTTTTCCCTTACAAAATGATATTGTGTGTCTATATGTTTTGATCTTGCATGACATATAGGATTGTTCCCTAGTTTGATGGTGCTTTGATTGTCATATCTGATCAATGTAGGTTCTTGTTGACCTTCACCAACATCTTCAAGTATTCTCCTCAGCAATATAGCTTCACAGGTGCCACTACATAATGCTTTATATTCTGCTTCAGTTGATGACAAGGAAACTATTGCCTGTTTCTTACTGCTCCATGATATAGCTCCCGATCCTATATTGAAGACGTATCCAGTGGTGGATTTCCTGTCATCTGGATTTCCAGCCCAGTCAGAATTAGAATGACCTGTCAATTCAGCATTACAAGCATTAGTATATTCAGTACCAAAATTGATAGTTCCTTTTAAATATCGAAGGACCCTTTCTGGAGTTATCTAATGGCTTTCATGAGGCTTAGCCATGAATTGACTAAGTATGCTTACTGCATAAGCAATGTCTACTCTAATGGTAGTGAGATAATCCAGACTTCCCACTAATTGTTCCATTCACCTCTTTTGTTCCATCATCACTTCTTAATTTGATATTTTGTTCCAATGGAGTACTCACTGCTCTACATCCATTCATATGAAATCTCTTTAGTACTTCATTTGTATATTTCCTTTGTGTGATTAGGGTTCTTCCATCATTTCTCCATACTTCAAGACCTATACAATAGTGCATCTCACCAAGATCCTTCATCTCAAATTCCTGTGATAACTTTGTTTTTATATCTGTAATTAATTTATTACCACTCCCTGTTATTATTAGATCATCAACATATATAGAAAGTAATACTATATCCCCATTTTTGTCTATCTTGACATACAAATTAAGATCCATTTTACTCTTTTTAAATCCTTGCTGAAAGAAGAATTTGTCGATTTTCTCATACCAATATCTTGGGGCCTATTTTAGTCCATATAAGGCCTTTTTTTAACTTACATACAAGATGTTCTTGACCTTTCTTTACAAATCCTTATGGTTGAACAAGATAAATCTCTTCTTTTAAGTCACCATTTAGAAACGCTGACTTTACATCTAATTGATGTAGCTTCCAATCATATTTAGTTGCCAATGCTATCATTATTCTGATTGTATTCATTTTTGCAACCGGAGCAAAGGTATCTTCATAATCTATTCCTTCTTTTTGTGAATAATCTTTTGCAACCAATCTTGCCTTATACTTGTCTATGCTACCATCTGCATTAAAGTTTGTCTTGTACAACCATTTTGATCCTATAGGGACTTTATTTTCAGGTAGTTTTATTAACTCCTAAGTTTCATTTTTCATTATAGAGTCATATTCTTCTTTCATAGCTTCCATCCATTCTTTATGATTTTTGGCTTGCTCATAATTTAAGGGCTCAAAAACAATGATTACTTGAGACGTTAAGGCATAATCTTTATACTTGATGGGGGCTTGAATTTGTCGTGTTGACCTTCTTAGAGGTTCATTACTTTGTGGAGTACCTTCTCCTTTTTTCTCTGCGGAGTGCCTTCATCACTTCTTTGTGGAAATTGATTCCTTGATGTGTCTTTTGGAATGTCCATTTTTTCTTGTACTTGAGTTGATTCCACATCTTCTTCTTCTTCCTTAAAGTTTTCATAAGGATACTGCCATGTATTATGTTTATCTTCTTTTATTTGTTTATCTACATGTTCATGAAATATAACATCTCTACTTGCAAACACCTTGTGAGTACTTGGATCATACATTTTATATGCTTTTTTATCAATGAAATATCCAATAAAAATACATTTGATGGCTTTGGCATCTAACTTTCTCCTATCCTCATTAGGAATATGAGCAAAGGCCTTGCATCCAAATATCCTTAAATGACTAACTTTAGGTTTAAAACCATACAATGCTTCAAATGGTGTTTTTGTGCTCAAGATACTTAGTAGGGCTTCTATTTTTAAGATATATAGTTGTGTTAATGGCTTCAACCCAAAAACTATTAGAAAGTCCTCTACTTTTTAACATACTTCGAGCACGTTCAACTAATGTTCTATTCTTTCTTTCAACTACTCCATTTTGTTGAGGTGTATGTGGTACTGCAAATTGTTGCATAATTCCATTTTGTTTGCAATATTTGATAGAAGCTCTTGAAGTGTACTCACCACCTTTATCTGATCAAAGAATTTTAATGCTCATTCCTATTTGCTTTTCAACCATATTCTTGAATTATTTAAAGTATTCAAACATGTCACTTTTGTTTCTTATAAAGTACACCTAGGTGAATCTAGTGCTATCATCAATAAATATAAGAAAGTAATATGCTCCAGCAAGTGACTTAGTTTGCATTGGGCCACATACTTCAGTATGCACTAGTTCAAGTATTTCACATTTTCTTCCATTTTCATGCACAAGAAATTCTTCCCTACGTTGTTTTCCTAGTGCACAACCTTCACATTCAAAGTGTTCACCCTTAATAATTGGAAGACCTTCTACCGCCAGTTTCTTTTGTAGTAACATTAGGTCATTATGATTTAAGTGTCCATACCTTTGATGCCAAAGTTCTATAGTTGACATGCCTATTGATGCCAAAGCTTGATGCCCATTCTTCATTACATCCAACTTCTATAAGCCTCCAACTCTCATTCCTTTTGCAACAACCTTGTAGTTGTCCTACACATCCTTTGCCAAACATTGTGATTTCACAAATTCTACTTTTAAATGTTGATCTATGATAGTAGAGTCTGAAATTAAGTTCTTCCTTTATCCTGGTACATACACCACATTTTGAATTTGTTTTTCTTGTCCATTAAGCATCATAAAAATTATATTACCATATCCCTTAATTTTATATGATCTATTATCTCCTAAATAGATGTGTCCACCATTACTAATCTCATGATAAGTATCAAACCAATCTCTTTTGCATGACATGTGGATTGATGCACCAGAATCTATAAACAAAGCATTATCATCATCAGTTTCTGTTGATAAAGCAGCATTGGACACAAACAATTTAAGATTGCTAACATCTTGGCTAATTGCTTCGTCTCTATCAACATAATTTCCTGAATGCCTTCTTTATTTAAATTGACCAGACCTCCTTTTCATGCAATTCTTAGCAGAATGACCAGGTTTTCCATAGTAATAACACACATCATCTCTACTTGATTTGGCATTTGTCCTTGGTAAAGGGGTACCTTGAAATGATTTTACTTGTGTCTTTTTGCCTTTATTTTTCTCCCACTGTTTGCCTTTGAAAGACTGTTTCCCTTTGTCCACCAATGCCAAATCTGAATTAGGAGATTTCTGTTTAAGGCTTCTTCTCCGCTCTTCTTCTTGCATAAGTATACCTGCCAACTCATCAAAAGTAGGAGCCTTCTCTCTAGCTGAAAGACCAGTGATAAACATTTGATATTCATCAATCATTCCATTTAATGTCACAGTAACCAAGTCTGTACTAGATATTGATTCACCAATGTCACCTAATTTATCCTTTAGATCTTTAACTCTAGAAATAAAATCACTAACAATTTCATTTTCTTCCCTCTTAATTGAAAGAAGCTTACTCTTTAAATACAATATTTAGTTTGTAGTCTTTGTCTCATAAAATTTTTTGAGAGTGTCCCATGTCTCCATGGATGTTTTGCACTCTCTAATGTGTAGAATAATGTTGTCCTTAACCATCATCCGCAAAAGCACCTTTGCGTTGTTTTCCCGTCGCTCCCAATCTTGAATATCAACATCTGTGGCTTGAGGGGACATTGGCTTAACTTCAGCTCCAGACACAACCACCCATGTATTGTTGCCTTCTATCAAAATCTGCAACTTAAACTTCCAATTTGCATAATTTTCACCATCTAACTTGTTAGATTCAGATCGATAAGATTCTTCCAATATATTAGCCATTATCAATAAGCTTCTTAATCCTTAAGTACCAACCACCAAGATACAAAATTTTCACAACTTCAATAATTAATTTCCTTAATCAATCACTAATAATAACAATTTTTTTTTTATTTTTTT
>APFE030333551.1:82215-106410 GCA_000404065.3 Pinus taeda
TTATTAAAAAAACATTAAAATTTGAAAATTTAACATCAATTTTTTTATATAACTACTTTTTCATCTAATGTCACAATTCCCTACATCAAGTCATCTTATAGCTTTCCGGATGGGGTGTACATTATAATATAGAGAATCATAAAATTTCACCTGGCTATGCCACCATTTTCACGTTATCAAAGTGTATGGTGATTCGTATGTATGACCAACTCTCTCGTAGCTCAACACAAGTTTACATAGTAATCAATGCATGGTGAACCTCTTAAAATATCGTTGGATTACATTCCGTTTGCAATATGTAAATTTGGTTTCGTCGCAAGTAAAGCTATCATCAGAACGGCATAGAAATGTAAAGTGGTTTTTAATAGTTATTATGTATATTCAAAATATAAATTATGGAATGTTTTAATGTGTTTGTTTAATATTATAAATAGTTTTCTTTTATTTTATTGTGCATTTTATAAATAATATGGTCGAAGAAGACGTTCTTTTTGAAAGAGGTGGTATGTTAAATAATCAGTTCTTTTTCTCGCAAACTATTCTCCACCCAATAAAAATTCTTAAATATCAAAAATTCGATTATTATTTATTTATATTATTATTACTCATATCTAAATTATAAAAATATATTATTGATTATTTTTTATTAAAAAAATTAAAATTTGAAAATTTAACATTAAATTTTTTTAAATAACTACTCATTTATCTAATGTCACAATTCTCTCCATCAAATTATCTTATACCTTTCCAAATGAGTCGTATATTATAATATAAAGAATTGTAAAATTTCATGTTACTATGTCACCATTTTCATGTCATCAAGGTTTATAGTGATTCATATGTATGCCTTAGACCAAATTTATAGCTCGACATAATTTACATAGTAATCAATGCATTGTGAAGTAGTCCCATTTCCAATGTGACACTGGCACACATTGACAAATCTAATTCTCTCGATTAGGCTTCGGTAAAGGATGGCTTAGATTAATCAGAAAAGGGGTTACAGTAACGAATTGTCCCATCTAGCTTGCGTCGTCTTGTGCATTTGCCTCAATGGAGGTTTTTTTTACGGTCTCAAACCATACTATATGGCCTCTTATATTTCTAGTTTCCTATGACTCCAATGATGCACTCCTTAAAGGTCTTCCAAGTAGTTGTATTAGGGTCCATGGTTCTTCCTTTGTTCTCTGGGGTGATTAGAAGAGGTAAAATCGACTTTACATGTAAATCTTTCACTGGAGTTTATTAATTTTGTTTTTATCTATTCATCATGAGACTAGGGGTTCACTTTATGTTCTTCACTAACTTTTATAGGATTATAGTCCTCGGTAAGGGAGAGGGTTTTTAGTTATTCACTTCTCTTTCTTCGAATAAGAAACTAACAGCTCTTGACTCCTTAGGTTTCACTCCTTGTTGCCAAAGGAGTTGCTAAGGAAGTTTCAAGTATAAAATGTGAAGGAACCTTGAGGCTTTAATTTCCTTGAATGTTATATTTACTGTAATAATGTATGTTCTAGGTTTGGCTCCCCTTTCCTGCAAGGTGCAATGAAAAAATCGTGCAATATCTTGGCTTTTCTATAGGGAATATTTTTTAACCCTAGTACTTTGTTCCCTCTTCTTGACAGTGTATATATATTTATTGTGAAGAATAGGTACTCATATTGTCTACAGATTCAACCTATAGGTACACTAGCAACATTACAATGGAAAGAGTTCTCATACATCATACATCTAGTTAATCTCTCTCTCTCTCTCTCTCCCTCTCCCTCTCTCCCTCTCTCCCTTCCATCATATATATCTATATATTCCTTATTTTGTCCTTTGTCACTCTATGTCACCCCTGCAAACACACATGTCTTCTCTCTCCATATATATCTACTTCTCCCTCCATCCCTTTCTTTGCCTCTCCTTTTCCTCTCTTCCCCTTCAATCTATATATCTATCTCCTTCCATCTCGCCTTCTTTTTCTCTCTATCTCATCCCCTAAAACATGCAATCTCTCTCTCCATATCTATCTATAACTCCCTAAATCCCTCTTCCTATCCCTCCCTCTCTTCCCCTTCTCTCTCTTTCTCCCTCCCCCCTCCTCTTCTTGTTTCTCTTCTTTCCCACTCTCCTCCCCCCCTCACTCTCTCTCCCTCCCTCTCTCCTTTTCTCTCTCAATTCCTCTCTATCTTCCTTTCTTTCTGTCTCTTTTTCTCCAACCTCACACTCTCTCTCGCCAATCACTCTCTCTCTCTCTCTGCATTCTAATCCATTAATATATATATTGAAATCGATGCAATCCAACAATATTCACTTAAATCTATGCAATCGATCAATTTACTCACACCAATGCATTAGTTGAAAATTAGATAACTATTTATATATATAAATTTAATATTATATTATATATGATATTATATATATATATATATATATATATATATATTTATATAAGGTATCATGATCATTATGAGAGACACACGAAATTTCTTCCATATTCAACATGATATTGACATGCCGTACATAAAAAAGTAGGATTCAATTACAAATAGTTTATAGTTTGATGAAGAAAACATTTCAAGTGCACGGAAATTTTATTTAAGATGAACATTCAAAAAAAAAAAATTATGGTTGAAACACTATAACAGAAAATTCAATGTATGTTTTCAATAATATTTTTATAATTACACTAAAATAAATGAACATCATACATCTAGTTAATGTACACCATACATATATTTAATTTACATATATCTTCTTTCCGCTCTCTTTCTCTTCCCCCCACCTCTCTCCCCCATCTCTCTCACTCTCCCGCTCTCTCTCTCACATATCTATTTATCTCTCTTTTTTCCACTCCTCCCTTCTTCTGGTCTATAATCTATGACCACAGATTTCTACACGGCCTTAAGAAAATTTAAACCTTAATTGAACTCAATTCTTCGACAAACAATTTATAAATAATTTAGAAAATATATAGAAGAGTAGGAATGATTCAATGAAAACTTTTAAAAAACATATCATAAGCGTCCAAACTACTTGCAAAGTGAATTATCTCAGAGGAAAATAATAACTTTATTCATTTGACAGAGAGAGATACAAGCATAATAAAACTTAGGAACTTGATTTAAATCCACAATACAAACAATAGTGCTCTAGATGCGTAAAGGTTATTTCATCCAATAGAATGATTGTATAAATAGGTCTTGGCCCCATCAAGGATATTGCTATGATTGAAAGGTGTATATCAACAATATGCTCTCGGTATTAGAAATCTATATTCTCAATAATCCAAACTAATAGAGAATAATGTTCAAATAATAGTCCTATTAATTATTAACCAATCCCCATGTTTGTGAGTATGCATGATTCAACAATCACTAACTAACTGATAGAGAACAATCATTCCAAAGTGAAGAACATGATCTTTGTTCCGCCATGCCAACAATCTCCAACCTTTAGCAAATTATTTTTCTAGATAATAACATAATCGTGCATAGGTTCCAAGAGAGTTTCATCCTACTCAAAATTGATTTTAACCATATCTAAAAGAAACCTTCTACCTACAAGTGCACACAAGGAAAGGATAAATATACCTATCTAGGGGATACATGAATCTCACTCTGATTCTACAAGATCGATGGATCAATGAGAGATTTTCCCATAGAATAATAGATCACATTCTCATAATTTTAAAGAAATAAAGCCATAAATAATTAATATTCTAAAAATGATAATTTTGACAAGATGACAAGGATATTGTCTAAATTTTTGTCCATAAATTAATAGAATTGAACCACATTTAATTTTCCAAATGTATATTTATGATGTAAGGAAAGATGATCTTCTAGTGAATGTCAAAAAAGGGAGGATTAAGAAATTTGTTCCTCTTTAATTCATATTCATATATGTGGGTTTTCATTTTCTTAGAATAAATTCAATAAGATATTGTATTAGAAGAAATATTTTAATCTCCCAAGTCTATAAATTAGAAGACCATTTTCAAACTCGGTCCTTAAGCAATAGACTCAATTTGTCATAAATGATGATGAATAATTTCTTTCCAAGTTCAATAGATTTGGATAGATCAATGAAGATCTTGTCCAACTTAAAATTTTAGGCTCTTAGATGAAAATAAATAGACCTTTATAATAGATGGATTGGACATCAAATATTTTTTCTACACTGTTAAATTTACCCTTCAAATTTGAGCACCTAAAAGAGAGCAACTCAATCCAAATCTCTCAACTTATTTGACCTCTTTAATTAAACATGACCTTCATTCTGCTCTAGAGGGATTAAGGTATCATGTCCTTCTAATATGGGATCTTACGCTTCAAAGTGTAAATAAACTTACCCAAATTATAACCTTGAAAATGGTAATTTTCATTTGGTTGCATGAAAAATACAATTGGCTAGAGCTGATTTGGAGTATGGAAATTTCTTCTTATGCAAAGAAACCTCTCATCTTGTCCTCTTGATGCAACAGAAAACCTGAGCAATCAATTTCTCTACAACACTACAATGGATCACCTAAAAAAATAAAGTGTTAGGAAAATAAATTCCTACAATAGCCAACTATGGTGGTCATGGGTGAACCAACAAAATTGATAATGTCTAGCTAGGGTGACTATGGAAGATCGTGAAAACTAGATTGAGAGTCTTTAGAAACCCCCAATCTGAACTCGATTCAACTTCAAAACGACCACAATAAGAAAACATAAGTTAGATGATGAGTGAATGAACCCCTTTCTCCTTTTATAGTAATTTTTGGGCCTTCTCCAACCTTCTAGATTTCCCTCCTTTCATTATTTTATTAATGAGATACTTTTGTGTCGTTTTCAATCAATAATAATATTCCCCTTTAGCTTATTTATAATAATATTATTATAATGAGTACTACAAAACTAACTTCATTGCCTCGATAATTTTCCCTCCTGCTTAGCCTAAAGGAAACAATTAGGAAAATGGAGACAACATAATTGAGCTTGAGAATGAGGGAACATTACAGTCTTCCCTCCCCAAAATTACTTGTCATCAAGAAATTCATTCACATCATAAGTTTATCCAAACTAATTCTATGGTCCCACATGTGCCGCTGAGCCACTTTTGACCACTATACTCTCCCAACATGGATGAATCTTATGACACTAGGGTCACATGCTAATGTCAATAAAATATTGTCATGTTGATGTTGCGCCTCTGGTCATAAATAAGTATCCAACATGGTGATAATGGATCCTCCTTACTAGTCTATACCTATACTTGGTCCTATACAAAAACAAGGAACATTTTCATCATCCCTGGTGAAGTCCCCAAGGATGCCCCATGTTTGAATCCCAAAATCAACTATATCACTTACCTTGATATGCCTTTTGATCGAGAAGTGGAGTGATATATCAATCGACTAGATCCTTAGATTCCATAACCAACTTGGTTGTTCATGATTCATGAATCTGAATCTTAGCTTGCTGTTGTTGTGTAGTACTAATAGTTGTTGCAACGCATCTATGCATCTCCTCCAATCCTTGTATGCAATTGAGAGATGAATTCCATCTTTTGATAATTATCCTAGTGCATGTTTAATGTCTTGTTCTTGCCATATCATGCAGATAAGCCTATTGTCCAGTATTATGATGATGCATTGTACTATTGATTCGAGTGTAAACACCCTTTGATTAAAAAGGTTTCTCGTTTGTTGTACCTCGTGCTCTAGCAATACCTTAGAGTGTCTTACCCAAGGTATATCATGTATCTCCCTAAGTTTGATCTTATGGTTGGACATTAAATTATCTTTGTAGTAAGTCAATGCATATCCAAGCATGTGCCTATCAACCTATGAATAGATCATATCGTTGACGTCCTTATCAAGAAATTTTCTTCGAGGTAATACTCAATATTCTCATGAGTGGTTCCATACTTCAATGAATGTAACCATGTATCCATGTACTCCTATATCCACTCAATGTATCCCTATTTCATGAATACCTCCATCTTGTGCAATAACATGACCTATGGTGGATATGCATGCACCCCATTTAGCACCACCCTTTTATGGAATTTCCCTGTGAACTATGACTCCATTGCCTTATAGCCCATGGTGTGGAACCCTATAGTTATTAATTACTATACCCTCTATACTAATTTCATATTAGGATCATCCACCATAACTACATCATCATTAATAGTACAATTTCCCAATGGATACTTCATCTTTGGAACTATCATGGTGCACTTCATGTGTCATTTTCCTAGGATAACCATGGAAAACCCCTCAAAATTATCGATAACCAAACCCCTCATGGATACTAGGCCAACATCAATGAAATAGTGTTAGGATTCTCCATTAATCAATGTTGTGACGTTCTACCTCTGAATGGTACCTTTAACTCTAAGTGTTAGGTACCTATGAACACCTGTGAGAGAGGCAATGATACCACCCATTGCATCATCTAGTGGCTCCTCATTCTCTATCTTCCATACCTCCTCCTCCTATGACTCTCCTTGTGCATCCTCCTCGCCTTTAATATCTGAGAAGACTTCAATATAGTGAACCTTCCCTTTTTTATGCGTCAATGCCCTAGTGCCCATGGTTCCTGATAGGAGAAGAACAACCTCCTCCTTTTGGAGTCCCTTTTGGTCTCATTATCCCTCTCATTCTTCCCTGACCACTCCCTGCACAACTTCTTCATCTCTTTTCAATTTTGAGGAAAGGATAGTTTGGGAAGGAATCTGATCATTGATATTGTGTTCTACATATCCCTTGGCTATCAAGTTTCATCTTGCAAGGTTGTGGACTTGTAGACTCTTTCCCAGCCATGTAAGGGTTATAACAAACCTTCTATGAAAAAAATAAATATCTGGGCCAATCAAAGGTCAGTTACCATCGCAAAAAATCTCTAAAAATTATTCTTATAGGCTTTGATACTTCTTATCTGTCAAAGCTAGGCTAACTCCGTGAAGTGCGACTCAAGGCCCTTCCTGTCAAATATCTCTATCAACCTCTGTGTCAACTCTATTTATGAAGTGATGATAACCTACCCTATTGTGATCATTCCATATTTCCACCATTCATGTTATTTTCCATCAAGGTATAGAGTGGTGTATTTGAAGGGATCCATCTCATTCATGGGGTTAAGCTAGAAATACCTAACAAACTTCTACACCCACCTAGTGGAAATTTTTTCCAACCCATTAAATATGGAAGAGTTATCTTCCCTGCAGCCTTCTGTGCATCACCATTTGGATGAGAACCCCCATATGTGCCTACCTTACCCTGATGTTTAGTCCTCATAAAATAATAATAACTTAATATCAAGGCCACCTTTACTTCATGAGGTAATTTCTCAAACTCCCCCATCTAAACTGTGACTCTTCTTGTTATGGGTAAGAAAGGTTCTTGATTCGTAGAGGAACCATCCAAAAAATGGTGGCATAGTTGGCATACTTCCATAAATGTGTAGACTCTTCTGTAGATTGGTATACATATATGACTTACCCCATTGGAATTTGAACTACCTTCTCAATTATTTCTCTCTTAGTAAGAATTCCCAAGTTGCGTGTGGGACGTTTTGGTGAGAAGTTGCATGATTTCTTCTTGACTTCAGGCAATCCTATCAAGAGAATTAAAAGTCTTGAATAACTTTAGCCCCCCATTCGTGCTTCTTACTCTTTGTGTCCTTCTTGTCCTTCAAGAATAACCTCTAGATCTTCTTTAGTCTTGCATATTCTTCCTTGTATTTTTTCTCTATACTCCTTCCAACCAATGGAAATGTCTCTTGATGCCCCTCTCATTTTTCTTGGAATTAGATCTCATATATGGATAAGAACATTACTTTGATACCACTGTAATGCACAAACCCTAATTTTTTTTAACCTTGACAAAATGTAAACCTTAACTCCACTCATCTCTTTGATAAACAATTTATAAATAATTTAGAAAGTATTTGAAACATTAGGAATGATTTAATGAACATTTTTAACAAACATATCATAAGCACCCAAAGTACATGTACAATGAATTCTCTCAGTAGCTTTTATTAATTTGATAAAGAGAGATACATACGCAATGAAATTTAGGAACCTACTTCATCTCTAAAATACAAATAATGATGCTCCAAATGTATAAATGTTATCTCAACCCCTAGAATGATTGTCTAAACAAGTATTGATCCCATAAAACTTAATGCTTTGTTTCATAGGTGTATCCTAGTAATAAGCTCTCGACCTATGAATTCTATATGCTTCGTCTTCCAAGCCAATAGAGAATAATGTCTAAGTACTCATTATACCAATTATTAACCAATATTGAGGTTTGTGAGTATAATGTTTGTAGTAATTATAATTATTTGATAGAAAAGGGTTCATGCCAACGTGGCAAACATGATATTTGTTCTTGCATACTAAGTATGTCTAATTGACTATTATGATGTGTCCTCAGGTAAATAATTTTTTGAGATCATAATATAATTACACGTATCTCACAAGGGAGTTTTATCCTACTCAAAATTGATCTAACACAAATCTAAGAAAAACCTTCTACCTATAACTTCATGCAAGAAAAGGAGAAAAATTCCTAGCAAGAGAATAAATTAGTTTTCTCCTCTCATTCTCTAGGATTGATAGATCAATGAGATATTTTACCATAGAATAATAGATCTTGTTCTACCAATATGAAGGAATAAACCCAATAATAAATAATTTGATAACTGGAGGAAATTCAACTAGATCATAACGAAATTGTGTCTAAATTTGTGTCTAGAAATTAATGGAATTGAATCACTGTCAATTTTCGAAGCCTTTGTTTACCAGATGAGGAATCATGCCCCCTGAGTTTCGAGTAAAGATGATCTTCTAGTGTGGATAGGAAAAGGGAGGAATAAGAAATTTAATTTATTTTCAAATTATATTTAGATTTGGGATTTTTTCTTCTATAAGGATCAATACGATAAGAGATTGGATTAGTAGAATTTGTTTAATCTCCCAAGTATATCAGTTTGAATACTATTGTCAAACTCAGCTCGGAAGCAAGAGACTCAATCTGTGAGAAATGATAATGGATCATCACTTTCCAAGTTTCATAGATTAAGATGGATCATAGAAGGGATTGTCAAATTGAAATTTTTAGCCTCTGAGATGCAAATAAATCGACCTTTAGAAGAAATATTTGATCTTAATAATTTGTCTACCATAGTAAATTTATACTTGAGATATGAGCTACTGAAAGGAATAAACTTGATTTAGAACTCTCATGTTACTCAACCTCTTTAATTATAGCTAATGTTTGTTCTACTCAAATGGGATCTAGGTATTACGTGCTTCTAAATTGGTATCTCATGCTTCAAATAGAAAATAAACTTTCTCAAATTATAATCTTCAAAATGATAATTTTCCTTTGGCTCGATGATGAATACAATTGCCAGATATGATCTAGACTATGGAAATTTCTTATTATGCAAAGAAACATTTGGTTTAATCCTCTTGATGCAATAGAAATCCCCAACAATTATTTTGTCTATAGCAGTAAAAGGGATGGCATGAAACAATACAATGTTAGGAAAAAAATTCCTACAATATCCAACTAGGGTGGTCATGCATGAATAATAGAAATTGATAATGTTTAGCTAGGTTCACTATGTAAGATCAATGAAACTAACTTGAGATTCTTTAGAGACCCTCAATATCCAACTCACTTGAGCTTCAAGAAAACCGCAAATAGAAAACATAATACAGAATAATGAGATAATGGCTCCCTATTTCATTTCATAACGATTTTCTTGTCTTCTCCAACCTTCTATATTTCTATCCTTTTATTATTTTATTGATTATATATGTTTCCCCCTTTTCAATCAATAATTATTTATGCCTTTGTTTTATTTATAATATCATTATTAGAATGATTTGGGAAAAATGCTATCCCCTAGATAATTTTCCCTCTCGCTTAGCCTAAAAGGAAAAATTAGGGAAGAAGAGACAATGCCATTACACCATCTCTCTATTCTTCCCTCTCTCTCCCCTTTTAATATATTTCTATATCTCCATCCATATCTCCTTATTTGTATCTCTATCTCACCTCCCTAAACACATATAAAATCTTTCTCTACATATCTATCTCCCTATCCCTCCCCTCTTGTCGACTCTCTCTTCTTCCCTTTTTTTTCCCTCCATCTATGTCTCTATCTCACTCCATCTCCACTTCTTTGTATTTATATCACATCCCTCAAATAGACACACTCTTTATTGATATCTAAATATATCTCTCTCCCTTCATCTTTCTCTCTCACTCTCTCTCTCTCTCTTCCCCTTCTCTCCCTCTCTCTTCCCTCCCAATCTCCTCTGTCCTCCCCTCTCTCTCCACCTTTCTATATCTATGTCTTTCTTCTTCCCTCCGTCTCTTCCCCTCCAACTCCATCTCTCCTTCTCTCTCAAGTTTGTCTTTATTCCTTCCTCTGTCTCCCTTTCTTTCCCACCTCCCTCTATCTGTCTCTCTCCCTCGCCCTGCCATTTCATCCACTAATATATACTATAACCAATGTAATCTAAGAATATTAATTGAAATGAAAGAAATCAATTAAATCATTCAAACTTAAACTAATGCAATAGTTATACATTAAGATCATTGTTTTCTATACATTTTAATGGTATACATGTCACTACGATATAAATTGATCTGAGATGACTCAACTCTTGGATTTAACCAAGATCTTTTGCTTTCATGATGTGATTAGAATTGCATTTAAATGAGAATAAATGAACATATATGCATGATGTAAAAAAGAAGGAACATGGCAAGAATCAACAACATAAAACACTAGATGTTGATAGCGGAGTTCATCCAGGAGATGTTCCACTGCAAGAACTCTGCTTCAGAAAAGGACTCCTAGCAACATGACATAGTTTCACATATGCTAATAATGAGCATCCCGCGAACATGGCATCAAAGGTATCTCAATTCAAACATACATGGTGACATGTGAGTATCCCAAAAACATGACAGCAAAGGAATCTCAATCAAAAAAATGACAATAAGTATGTCTCACATCAAGAACAAAACAAGATCCCATATAAAATATCAAACAGGGATCTATACAGCACAATGTATCTCAAGCAAAGAGACAAAGAAGTTCATGATCACACTTCATATGCCTCATGTCAAGGAGTTAGCTGAAGAAGAGGATAATAAACTGTTGGATATGGTTGCTCATCATTCTTGTGGTGTTGAATCTCTTGGAAATGATTGCTCGCACATCGAATGCTTACGCTTGCACTCCACTTTGAAAAGCGACCGAAAAATGGAAATGATAAAATGAAAAATCTGATTGCACCATCAGATTCGTGGCATTGAATAGTGTAAAATCGACTGTCAAATTTCTAAATTCTAACAAAGTGAAAATATGGGGCTACAAGTATCTTTTAGATTCCCCCTAGTTTCCTCAAAGATTCCCTCCTCAAAAATTTTGTTTGCGCCATCATGTTCGTGTCACTAAGACTGCAGGATCGACATAAAGTTTGTCCACTTTGGACACTAGAAAAATTTCACCCTCCTGAAAATTGGGCTCATTCATGGTTCTGCCTACCTCTACTCCACGCTCATGGTTCCACCTACATACTAAGAAAATCTCAAACTCCATGCCTGATCTATCCTCCGTCCTCCCCATGCAAATGTCAGGTTGAGTTACATAAATGATTTCTTAGCGGAGGTATCAATGGGTAGCCCTATGGGCCATTGGTTTCATTGGAGGATGGCGTGGAGGTGGGTCGAGTTCAAACCCCACCTGCTCCAAATATATATATATATATATGTTAACTGTTGTGGGGGTGCATTAACTCCGGTAGTAAAATACGTGGTTTGATAACCATTATGTTCTTTTGTTTGTTACAGTTGTTTGGGTTCTAGTGTATTGGTGTTTATGTAATGGTTATGTATTAAGTTTGGGGCTGCCCGTTTGGGGGCTGGCTATGTGGTCTGGGAGGGTTCAACCCCTGTTGGCACCCTTACCTCTATGGCGAAGTATTTACAAAAAAGTCGCGGTCCACGATGCGGTGTTCCCGGTCAACCAGACCCTGATCCCCTTAACATATACCTGAATGTTGGTTGTATCGTTATAGTGGTTAGAGGGTTCGACGGGGTCATAGACGCCAACCCATTAATTTTTCTTTTTAGATGCGGTTGGGCCAGCGGGGGTCATGGCCCATCAAACCATTTTAATTAACATTTTAACGCTATGGTTTGGGATGGTGGTAGGGGTCAGGGCCCACCACCTCATTCATATTATTTTTTTTAAACACAATAGGTTAATTACAATTTTGTCTAATATAAGGGTTATTAGAAAACTTATGTATCCAAAAAAATTGCCTGCTCTCAGGAAATAGATTCCATATTCAGGACTCGATCAATTTGTAGGATACTTAAACATGACCCACAAACCAACTTTGACTACAACCTTGACTAGCTCTTTCTCCCTCATATGAGCTCATATTTTAGTGTTATTCACACCGTTGGAATCAAGGTGACGGGCACTTCAATCTAGTACTAGTTTGGGAGCAATCTGACCACTTTCAATTTTGCCCCTTTCTGAGTCCTTTGGGACTTATGCATGTGTCTAGAGCCACCTAGATCAATCATCCCCACTAATGAGCTCTTGGTCCTCCAAAAGCATGAAAATAATTTCCCACTTCCTTGTACCTTATCTGCACTTGCAAATCTCTGATTAGTCACCCTTCCTTCTCCTTCACCTTTGTCCTTCAGAGCTATAAGAAATGAGCCAACACATGAAACCTCTCCTAACTTGTAGTACATTATTTTGAAAATTACATGCTTGAGATACGTGACCAACTAATGACCTAGGCATCCCATACTTGCCACAAGTTTACTACACATACTTAATGGTCAATTTTACATGAAAATGGAAACAATACCCTAGCTATGAAAACAAGGCAAAAATATCACTATTGCTTCAACAAGTGATGGAAACACATCATCATTGCAACATATTATTTACAAAAATAAGGCCAAAGACTAGTGACGGTAGCACAACATTAATTTCACAGTTTAAAATACAAAAAATAAAACCATACATCATTGTTGCTTAATAAGTGATGGAAAAAACATCATCACTTTTACATATTAAAATGGAACAAATGATTTACAAAAGAACAACCATGACAAGCTAACATATTTAGAAACCATTTTTCACTTATCGATGTGAATGGGTCATCCCCTTGTGGTGGTTTTACTTGCCGCTCATCATTTCCAACTAGTTCATGCATCATTACTTTCTCTTTAAGGCTTTTCTCTGGATGGAGCCTACAATACATGGCTCTTTGATGACCACCTCTATTGCAATGACTGCAATAGCTCTTCTTCCTCTAGATCTACTTTACCTTCTTCTTTTCTTGTAGTTGAGAGGGTCTTTCACACCTCGTCCTTTTTCGTGTTACCATTCTCTTCCAGCATTCAACAAATGTATGGTTATGTAATCCATAAAAGGTGCATGTTTTTCAATGCCATGTTTTATGTTCATCATCGATAGCATGATTGTAATCAAAATGAATATTCAAATATTGAGACTTGTTATACCTTTCCTTGTTTTCTCTGGTGTAATTATGGTGATGAGAGCTTGACTCAGCTCTTTCTCTACAATCAGCATTTCCATGGGACGATGGTGATGTGTTCCCATCATTCTCTTCCCCTGATGATTTCAACGATGTCTCAGAAGAAAATGACACCTTCGAGAATTCTCCTTTGGTGCATCTCAAGCTTGCAAATCAAGGTCTCTATGCAACCTCCAACAGTTGAGTTATGCCTTGTTTATGAACACCAAGTTCTTCTCCTTCCCTGCACCTCATCCTTATAAGGAGCCTCATGCTTGTCCCTGTAATTGGTATCTACACATTTCCAACAAAAATCATACTATGTGAAAATGAAACTAAAGGGAAATAAACATCTTTTACCTCCACTATCAATTTGGAAAGAACTGGTGAGGGATTCTGATCATCTGTTGTTGGTGGTTTGCTGAATGTCATGGCGCATTCCCCAAATTCCTTTCCAACATACCCAAGTCCTATTTGACGGGGTAATTGCTCTACTTTGATGGGTTGACAATGCATTGGCCATTAATGACCAAGCCTTCTCCTTTATACCTCATTTTCGTCAACAATTTGGAGCCTATTCCGGTGGTATGATTTTCAAAAACAACAAAATCATCATCAGGAAACATACATGAAGTCAAATAACTGATTTTTACCTCACGTGGGTCACAGTGTAGCTTTCCCAAGGCCTTGCCCTTAGCTTGTAGTTGTCATAGTGGACTAGGTTTCTCCTCTTTCTCTTCCTGTAGAAGCATATTCAATTTAGTGTTCTCTACTTGAAGACTTCGGCTCTTGTGTTTCATTTCTTCTACAGCCTCTTCCATGGCTTACAATTGAAGCTGCAATTGCTCTTTTTCGTCTGTCTCTTTTTGTAGAGCTTCATTCATTATTTCCACCTTTTTTGACACTCTTAGCATGGTCTCCTACATTGCTTTATCATCCTCCATTGTTGCACATTATATTGTTCATGCTCGCAATTCACATCCACCCAAAGACTGCTCTAATACCAAACTTGATCCGAGTTGACTCAACTCTTGGATTTAACCAAGATATTTTGCTTTCATAATGTGATTAGAATTGCATTTAAAAGAGCATAAAGGAACATATATGCATGTTTTAATGAAGAAGGAACATGACAAGAATCAACAACATAAAGCACAAGACTTTGATAATGAAGTTCGTCCAAGAGGGATTACGTCTCTGGGCCCTAGTGTTGAGATGGTGTAGGTTGCTGCATTAAGTGCTGGAAATAGTGATGATGTGCATGCACATGTTTTCTCTATCATAAAAGGAATATGCCCTCACACAACAGTGGCTCCAAGATATGTTCAGTTGCAGGAACTCTCATTCAAAAGAGGACTCCTAATAGCATGATGTAATTTCACGTATGTTAATAATGAGCATCCCACCAACATGGCATCAAAGGGATCTCAATTCAAACATACATGGTGACACATGAGTATCTAGACAACATGACGATAAAGGGATCTCAATCAAAACATGACAATAAGTGCATCTCACATAAGGAACAAAACAAGATCCCACATCAAACATCAAACAAGGATCTATACAACACAATGCATCTCAAGCAATGATATAAATAAGTGCATGATCACACTGCGTATACCACACATCAAGGAGTTATTTGAAGAAGATGACAATAAACTACTGGATATGGCTACACCATCAATCTTATGGTGACGAATCTCATGGAAATGACTTCTCGCACATTCAATGATGACACCTACACTCCACTTTGAAAAGTGGCCAAAAATGGAATGATCAAATGGAAAATCGGATTCCACCATCAGATTTGTAGTGTTGAATAGTGTAAAATTTATTGTCAAATTTTTGAATTCTGACAAAGTGAAAATATGGGGCTACAAGAATTTTTTAGATTCCCCGTAGGTTCCTCAAAGATTCCCTCCTCTGGGTCATCTAAAGATTTGTTGCTTAGATCAAAATTATGTCTATGCCATCATGTTCGTGTTGCTGAAAGGTGTAGGATCAACATAAAGTTTGTCCAATTTGGACACTAGAAAAATTTCGTCTTACTGAAAGTTGGGCTTAATCACGGTTCCACTTGCCTCTGCTCCATACTCATGGTTTCACTTGAAAGTTAAAAAAATCTCCAACTCCATGCTCGATCCATCCTCCGTCCTCCCCATGCAAATGAAAGGTCGGCTTATATAAACATTTTTTTGGCAGAGTATCAATGAGCAACCCTGTCAGAGTTGTTTGGGTTGCGGTGTATTGGTGTTTATGTAATGGTTATATATTAAGTTTAGGGCCACCCATTTGGGGGCTGGCCATGTGGGCTAGGTAGGTTCGACCCCCACCGGCACACTTATCTCTATGGCGGAGTATTTAAAAAAAAGTTGTGGTCCACAAGGCGGGGTTCCCGGTCAACCGAACTCTGACCCCCTTAACATATACCTGAATGTTTGTTGTATGGTAACGGTGGTTGGAGGGTCCAGCGGGGTCAAGGTGTTGACCCATTAATTGGTTTCTATCTAGATGCGGTTGGGCTGACGAGGGTCATGACCTGTCGACCTTTTTTAATTAACATTTTAATGTTATGGTTTGGGATGGTGGCGGGGGTCATGGCCCGCCACCTCATTCATATTAATTTTTTTATTTTTTTAACACAGTAGGTTAATTTCGATTTTGTCTAGTATAAGGGTTATTAGAAAAATTATGCATCCAAAAAATTTTCCCGTTCTCGGGAGCTAGATTCCATGCCTGGGACTCCTTCAGTTTGTAGGACAACTAAACATGGCACAGAGCCCGACTTTGATTGCAACTTTGATTGGCTCTTTCTGCCCCATACAATCTCGGATTTGAGTGCCATTTATACCATTGGAATGAGGGTAATGAACACTTCGGTCTAGTTCTGGTTTGGGAGCGATCTGACCACTTTGAATTTGCCCCTTTCTGAGTCCTTTGGGGCTTGTGCATGTGTTTGGAGCCACCTGGATCATACATGTGTAATTCCTTCTATATTCCACATGATATTGACTTGTTGTTCATTAAAAAATTGTATCAAAGTATAAAAAAAATTATAATTCTCAAAATTTGATTAGTTTAAAAATACAATAAATGCATATTTAAAAATTTACAAATTATAATACTCTCTAATTTTATTTTTTTATCCTGAAATTAGTAATTATAAATATTAATAAATTCATAAACCATTTTATATATATTTAAAAAGATAAATTCTCCCACAAAAAGATAAATTCTATACATCATTTAAAAGGGTAAATACTTCCATAAAAAAATTAAGGTTGCGTACAAAGTAAAGGAATTTATGAGTAAAAGATTAAAAAGCATGTTAAAATCCTACTTTGAGTATTATAATTGGAAGGGTAGAAGGCATGGTTGTGTTTGTAGTGCCACTACATTGATCTACATTCGCTGTTGCTAGGGATATTTCCTCTCACAAATACAAAACTAAAATACTAGCTCTAGATATTTTTCTTTTTTGGTTCTCGGAATATCAGTGATATATGCACTATATTACTTATAAAGATAATAATTCTATAAAAGAAGTGTACAATTGTATAGACATTGTATGTGTGATTCTCAATCCTTAAAGAAACAAAAATTTACTAAAAGTAGATGTAGGAGTACTTGGTTTCCAATTGAAATTATAACACACTAAAGATATGTTTAAGGGAGTAAGAATCAAATCAAGAGTGGAGGAAAAAAAAACAACAATGTGGGTATGACTTCACTCCAAACTGACTGCACCCACATATGTCGAAAAATTGGTTGGTCAATAAGTAAGCTAATGTATCCATTAACAAAAGAAAACATGAACAGTCAACGATAAAATCATGGATATCTTATTCTTAATGGTAAAATAAAGAAGCACTAATTAATAGAATTAATTAATTAATCCTAATAAAGGCTTAGGGTAGGATTTCTTCGAACGATATACGTGGGATATAGTGTGAAAAAATTATAATGGACAAAATTGGTTGATAAGAGGAGGCCTTGGGGAATATGGGTTAGTTAATCCTGAGAGATGAAGAAACCTTACATCAGGGTGTACTCAACATGAGTTGGGAAAATATTCAATGTGAGCACAAAAATATATGAAAGATTTACCAAATAAGTAGTATATAAGCGGTAAAAGATGGAATGTCACCAAAAATTGTGGATAACAGTTAAGTTAATAACAAAAAGTAAGGTGTATAGTCCAATTGAAAACTATCAAAGTGAGAGTAGTTGAAGTAATTGTAGTTTAAGAACCCAAGAGAGCTAGAAAAATAATCCAATAGTGCTAAAAGTTCTGAAATAATGAATGAACCATCAACCTTATCTACAAATCAATAAGGTAAAGTGTACCAAATCTGAGATCATGACTGAAAACATGATGGTTCTCATATGAAACTGAATAGAAAATGCAAAGGGTGAAGAAATCCATGATTGAGCATCAATCTTAAATATAGTAACTTTGTGGAACTAGAGGTTAGTATTGTGGTTTCATCATAAAAATCATAAATTATATGTCTATTGAAATAAAAATTATTATAACCTGGTTGATTGTAATGATATCACTAGTAAAATTAGGAATCCTGAGAAGAAATTACTAGAACAACCTAACAAATCTTAGAGTGAAAATTTCTATATATACCACTCAAGGGAATGAGTTAAAATAAAAAGACTCATATAAGGAGGAATTACAATTGTCCCTTAACCATAACACTTATATGCATTAAAATACTCTTTAATTATATATTTGTTATGTAGTAAAATTCCTAATTTATGTCCTCAAACTTTTATCAATCTAGGGAAGGATATGGGAATAATGGCAGAACCTACAAAATGGAGTTGACTCAGTCCACCTTAAAATTGGACTGAGAACAATATAACCATAAAAATTGTTGGGGTAATAGACCTTTTTACACTTAAGCATAAAAGAATGATGTATGTTTGATACATTAGTACCTTAATCATATAATATTGATGTATATTTGATACATTAGTACCAAAATTTAGTATAAAATAAAAAATACTAGTTAATTGATCATCATTTCCTTTTTGAACATATTATAAAAAAGAAAAAAAAAAGGTAATTTTGTATTTTGAATGTCGCATGAAAAAATGGTCACATTACTTGGTATAACTATGAACAAATATATGAAAAGTATATATGGTATTGTTGTATTGCTACTGACCTCTTTTAGATGTGTATGAATAGTTGTTGGGTGCAGGTGAAATGCACACAACATATGGTATGTTAGGTCCCAATACTACTAGTGTAACCCCTTATTGTTATTAGTACAACCCCCTTATTATATTGTTGTGCCCATGTAGTCCCCATGTTGTTATTATTATGCCCTTACATTATTATTGTTATGTCGGCTTTGATTATACTATGAACACTTAGATTCCTATACACATAAAGGAGGCCTTGTCATTTGTATCATCTAAGAATTGTTCATTTGTGTAATGTAAAGGAGGTTGCACTCTTGAGGAGGCTTATTTTGAAGGTGTTTATCTATATTTTCTATGTTTTTGTGAGCTAGTTTCATAATATTTGGTATCAGAGCTTTGGATTGTAGGGTTTCACTACACCAAACAGGTCATCATCGAATTTTCTCTAGAACTTTTTGTCTACGACATCTCAGAGGGTAACAAAAACACCCATTTGATATGAAATATCATTGAACCTCAGATCCAAATTTAAGATCTTGTCTCACTATATTTTTGGAGATATGAACTGAGGAAGTTACAGTTTATGCAAGCTTCATAATTCCATCTCAAACAAGTCATCATTGAATTTTCACTCTAATGATTTTTCTACAAAGTTTTAGATTCTGAAATTAAAACCCATTTTACCTGAAATCATTATGAAATGTGGGCTCGAATTTTAGATCTTGTTTTGATATACTTTCATAGATATGGTCCAAGACATTTAGGGTTTTTGCAAGCTCTCGAATTACACCCCAAACAGGTGACCTTGGGAAAATCATCATAACTCTCTTTCTCTCTTAGGATCTTATTCAGATTTCATAAAAATTAACAGAAAGCAAACAAACTTTAGTTTTTGGGGTATCATTTTCTGAACCTAAGGTCGAAACGATGACACATGGCAAATTGTAGTATTTCGCTCTACTAATCCTGTTTATAATTAGGTCATCGTGCGAGATTATACATAACGCTTTCTTCAGGAATCCAATTGCGATCAGAGTTAAGGTGTTGGAAGGAGGACTCCGAGGACTATCACAAACCAAAATTTTAGAACATAGAGTTATGTAATTACAGAGTTACAATCATTTCAATATTGAGCTCCTAAAAACAAAAAAAAAAAGTGATATGAGGAGGTTTGATGCCAAGGATCTGGTAAATTGGATTCTCAAGATGGAGCAATATTCTGATTTACATGAGGTCCAACTGTTACAAAAGGTACCTATTGCATCTTTATATTTAGAACCAAATCAATATTTATGGTATGAAGGGCTCTGTTCTTGTAAACCACTTGTCATGTGGTCAATTTTCATGGAGGAAATAGTAGCACATTATGAGGATACAAAGAGAAACACTATCTTTAGCCAATTGATAAATCTCAAATAAAACGTTTCAATGGCAGAGTACGTCGAGGAATTTATAAAATTGAATATGAGTGTAAATGATATTCTATAGAAGCAAAGGATTAATGTCTTCATAGGGACTTTAAAGGATAACATTCAACATGAGATTCGTCTTTGGGAACCTGATTCATTGGAGAAGGCATTCAGGTTGGCAAAAAAAATTGAAAGTGGAATTATGGAAACAAGGAATCCCACCACTAACAACTATAAATAAGGAATTGTTTTTGCTCCTAGCCTTCCACAACCTACAATTTTTATACCACAACAATTTGAAGAAAAAAGAGAAAAAGGGCTTTGTTACATTTGTGATAGCAAATACACGAAAGCTCATAAGTATGTTGAGAAGAAATTATTTTAGATATATTGTGAAGAGGAGGAAGAAAAGGATCAAGAAAAATAAAAAGAAGAGTATATACACTAGGAACCAACCCCAGAGAAAGAAGAAATGAATCCGACCATATCTTTTCAAGCATTGGCAAGAATTACCACTCCTCAAACTCGTAAGATAGAAGGACATATCAAGAAGAAAAAGGTTCAAGAAGTGAAAGATCGCATCTATAAAGAAGAAATGAATACAACCATATCTTGTAATGCATTGGCTAGAATCACCACTCCTCAAACTATCAATATAGAAGGACATATCAAGAAGAAAAAGGTAATAGTGTTGATTGATTCGGGCAGTAAGATAGCCAAGGAATTGAATTTCTTCCTGCACCTAGCGCCAAAGTGTCAAGTGATGGTTGCAAGTGGAGGAACCATAAATTTCTCTAGAAAGTGCCATAGTATCAAGCTATCCATGGGAGAATATGTATTGAATAGGCCAATGCTTTCCATTCCAATGGGATGGGTGGTGCTAATGTTGTAGTAGGAGTCCAATGGCTACAACCCTTGGGTACAATAGTTTTAATTTTCAAGAACATTTCATGAAATTTTCTTGGGAAGGAAAGGAAGTTTAATTAAGAGGTATCACAAGGAAACTGAGAAAAATAATCAACTCTAATGGAATGGAAAATCTTCTAAAGAAATAAAAATGAGGTGTAATTGCACAATTATGTTCGATAGATGTCCCCACATCGAAATAATCTATTTCTTCAGATCTCCATAAAGTCTTGGACAATCATTCCAAGTTATTTGAGACTCTCCAAGGCCTCCCACCTATTTTTGATCATGATAATTCTATTAGCTTGATTCTAGGAAGTGTTCCTCCAAATATCAAGCCTTATAGATATCCGTATGCCCAAAAGAGTGAAATTGAATGTATGGTTGTAAAAATTCTAGAGGTTGGTATAATTCAACCTAGTCAAAGTTATTTCTCTACTCTAGTAGTATTGATGCACAAGAAGGATGGGTCCTAGCCCATGTGTCTATATTATCGAGAGCTTAACAAACTCACTGTTAAAGATAAATTTCGAATTCCTATGTTTGATGAATTATGGGATGAATTTCATGGATTAATTTACTTCACCAAGTTGGATCTTTGTTCAAATATCATAAAATAAGAATGAGGACTAAAGACATTCCGAAAACAACATTATTAAATAAAGATGCATTTTCATGGACTCTAGAAGCAACGAAGGCCTTTGAACATCTTAAAGAGGCAATGTGCCAAGCACCAGTCTAAGCTACGCCAGACTTCAAAAAAACATTTATTGTGGAATATGATGCATCAGGAAAGACCCATCTCTTTCGGAAGTCATCCAATCAAAGGAAAGTATTTACACAAAGCTATTTATGAGAAGGAAATGTTTGCAAGACTACATCCACTTAAGAAATGGTGACCTTACATAATGAGAAGATCCCAATTCAAACAATATTGCTAGAGCTTGACGAGGAAGGGAAAATCACATTGGAACCAAGAGAAGTCACAGAAAAAAGGACCTGACGGCTATGAAATCGATCAATTTCAGAGTATCTCATCAAGTGGAAGAACTTACCTGCTGAAGATTCCACATGGGAGGACAAGAGTTTTATACAGAAGCATCCCGAACTATTCAAGAATTAGGGGCAACACTTTTTCGAGTAGAGGGTCATGTTAGGTCCCTATATTACTAGTGTAATCCCTTATTGTTATTTTTTTTTCTCGGTAAAAGACTGTCTAACTAATTATATTATAATACAAAGGATTTTTACATCTGAAATGCATGCTGAGCATGGTATAGCCCTGTACAGGTGCTGAGTTTACAAAAAACCAGCTGTCTGAATCTTCCACACAGGGGCTGCAGCAGCTGGTTACCCATAACCTTGTCCAAAATTGACATGGAGTTACTTGACTAACAGAAACAGAAGCACCGAGGTGCTGAATGATGCTAACTAGACACTTGAATGCCCACGCAGGGGCAACTGACCAAGACTGACTGAAAGAGGTGGTGACCAGACCTAGAATCGGCATAATCGACTTACAAAAAAAAGGATTACCCGGCAACGCTTCATTTCTGGAGAGACGCAGGAGGCGGTTGAAGGCTTGCAAGTTGCTGCTCAGCTTCCTCACAGGGCCCCTGTTCTTCCACAATTCGCGCCCATCCCTGTCCTTCCTCCACTCCTTCCCATCGCTCCCTCCACGATTCCTCTGTGAAGCCCGGTGGTGCTGGACCCAGGGAGGGCTTGTACATGTCCATGGGCGCCTTCCCTTTGCCACCTGCTCCCTGCTCAACTTGTGCTTCTGACTCCCCCTCTGCTCCGCCACTGCCTGGAGGCATCGCCGCGCCAGCTTCCTCTTCTGCCACCTGGGTGAACATAATTGTGATGTGGGCGTTGATGCTCTGGTGCCCATCCGGACTGCCCAGGGAGAAGACAATTGAGCCAAATGCAGGGAGCCTTGCTGCTCCCTCCCCTGCGCTGCCAACTTCCACGAGCTGCTGAGCAGGCAACGGAGTTGCAGTTGCTCTCCTGTGACAATTGCAGCAGCAACAGTGTTGAATTCCCACCCCTGCTGAACGACTGGAGGAGGCTCCTCTTCCACGACCCCTGCGACATGGCTGCCGCTCCCTTGTTCTGGCCATGGAGCCTCCCGCTTCCAAAACTGACGAACACTGGAGGTCGAATCCACTGCGAACTGCGAGCGAGATCTTTAGGCAATTGGGCCACCAGAAATGGAGCGGCTGGATGGTTATGCCTTCTCGGCTATTGACTGCACTCTGAGGGTCTTTACCCTCTGCAATTCCCGCAGACCACCATTGAATCTCACAGTTCTGAGCTTCAGCAGTCCAAGTTCCCCATTCTCTGTTGCAGAGAAGGCTCAGACCGGGAATGTCGCGACTGAATGACATCCTGCCTTGATAAGGTCGATGAAATGCTTCGCCAAGAACCTGCATTGAATTCTATGTACTAACTACCCACCCTCCTGCACGGCAATGAATGCCAGGAATGACCGCGGCAACTCTTAAAACTTCGACGGCGCCTGGTTTGCCAAGGTGTCACGGGCACGCGGCGACACCTGTGCTCCGTCCTGCTGGGATGATCCGCCACCCGCATCCGGGGGTAATCCCTTATTGTTATTAGTGCAACCCCCTTATTATATTGTTGTGTCAATGTAGTCACCATATTGTTATTATTGTGCCCCATAGAATCCCGCTATTGTTATTATTGTGCCCTTACATTATTATTGTTATGCTGGCTTTGATTATATTATGACTCCTTAGACTCCTATAGAAAGGAGGTCTTGTCATTTGTATCATCTAAGCATTGTTCATTTGTGTAATGTAAAGGAGGTTGCCCCCCTAAGAGGCTGATTTCTATGGCATTGATATTACTTTTCTATCTTTTTGTGATATGGTTTCGTAACATGGTAGCATGTGTAAAAGTGTGCTAAGAGAGAAGCATGACATAAATGTAAGAATATGTGTCTTTAGATATTTTGAGATATTGCACAAAATCAAGTAAAGTGGAAACACTTGATATTGAAGTGACAGGTGTAGTAATGAATGAAAGAAAAGAGAAATTCTTTGTAGTACCAGAGAAATTTCATTTTTTTTTAATTAATTAATTAATTATTTTATTTTATTTTTTATTTTATCTATTTATT
>APFE030333551.1:107197-117801 GCA_000404065.3 Pinus taeda
AAAACTATATTTAGACGAAAAAAGATACAGGAAATTAAACTTTTGGAGATCATGCTTATATGAGGAGGAAACAACGGAAAAGTACCATAAGAACAAGAACCTGCTCAAAGTAGCACCATGATTTTGTGGGCCACGCACAGTTATATGTAGCTTATCAATTAGTATTACCCAGTCATATTATAGTTTATGATGTTTTTATTCATCAATACTTAAGAAGGTATGTACGTGATATATCTCACATACTCAATTGGGATATGTTACAACTTGAACTTGAAGGAGATTGACTCTCAGAGCCTTTCTGCTAACATAAACTGTAAAGATATATGGTTCCAAAATCAAGTAGTCATTTAGAATTGAGTGCAATGATAGCATTTTACTTTTGAAGAGGATACCTAGAAGTAGGAATATAAAATTCATAAAATAAAAAATATTGTTTCGGAAGGAAGACTCTGGGAAACAAACACCAAGGACAGTGTGAACAAAAAGGGGGGAATAATGCAATACCCCTATATATTTGTCTTGTTTAGATTAAATTATATTATAAATAATGGTGCAAGAGCCATTAAGTACATTGGAATAATTATGTAAATGAATTTTTATTAATAAATAAATAAATGGAATTTAAGCGCTTGGGAATGAGACATAGAAATGAGATTGTTGACAAAGAAACAAAAAAAGAATATAAAATCTCATTGATAAATGAGATTGGGTATTTCTTTTATGATCATAATTCTAGATGAAATTCTAGATAATCATAATGGATGGGAGATAAAGATCCATTAAGCTTCCTAGCTGGGGAAATATTCGAACTTGGATAATAATAAAGCACTATGGAAGAGAAAGGAGGGATTTTATGGACAAGCCTATGCAAGTGGATAAAAAGGTCCACAAAAGAGGGACACCACCAAAGGAAACTTTATCATTAAATAAAGGTATAAAAACCCTATTAAAGGGATCAATGAGGTGATCGATACCCTATAAAGAACATCTCAACTCTGGGGTGAACTAGAGAAATATAGTTTTAGGTTGGGTTGTTTATGGTGTGAACTTTCCAAGTACCCTTATTGAAAAATCTATTGGTATTAACTTTTGTGTTATTCTTTTCTAAGATGCATAGTCATTTAGATGCAGATTTTTAGAGTTATTAGTAGTATGAACTTCATCTTACGAAATTTGAATTATTCCATAAATGGAGGAAGTTGAAATCTGACTCTATATCGAAACATGAATTATTTTTAGGGTTGACTCTTTTTTTCTCTCTCTGAAAATCATGTATCTTATTATATTAAATTTTAGCATCTTATTTAGAACCCTTATATTATAATGCATATAACTATAATCAGTGGTTCAATTGTACTCCACCAGAAAGAGGTTGATGTTATCATTGTTTTGATTATGATTCATATTGTAGAAAAATAAAGTAACTAAAGATATATTTAGTGCATGGAGCATACAACTTTACATCTATAGAACTTAAATTCTATAACATGCAAGTTTTATACCTAAACGATTATGATTATAAGGGGAATGTAGCTTTTTGATATTTGTTCAAGAGAAATAGACTAGGATTGAGGATATCTAAGGAACTGATAAGATATCAACTGTAGTTAACTAGTGGAATTCTATAGAATAGAGTTTCAGAGGCATGTTATTAATAGAGCGCCTGAAATTAAAAATTATCAAAACTTATTTCGATATAGCCTTAATCTCTAGTAGTCAAGGTTCAAAGTAGAAATGAAACTTAGTGAACCTTGTAGAATAATCGATAGGTTTATGTTTTTGTTAAAAAGTAGTTATTGCAGAGATTCAGATGCTGGTCATGGTTCAACATGCATCCCAAAAACTTGTTAAAGAAAAAAATATTAATAAAGATAAATATTTCCCAAGGGAGATGAATCTTCTAGTATTATCTAAGGACACCTACAATAACAAATGGTTCATTTACTTTTATATCTATAAAATGAGCATTTAAACCACCTGTGCATAGAAGATACAACTATCGGTATTGAAACATTAGGAAATTTTATGAAGAAGACAAGTAATACATGGGAGTATTCCATTGATTCCAATCAGTAATTGAAAATAAAAAATATATTAATACAGACACTATAGTAGCATCCAAATAAAGAAAATAAAACCACCACGAAACAGAAATGTGATAATTAGATCAACATAACTAGTAAGTTTCATCAACACAGTAAAAGCAATTTGATCTACCCAACACAAAAGATAGATTTGAACTAATTAAATATATAAGTATATATTTCTATAATTTGATAAGATAAAATTACAATTCTAAATTCAAACTTCCTAAAGCAGGCTATAAGCAAAACACAGTTCATTTTTATTACAATTTAATTTTTTTACAAATACTGAAGGAGAAAATTGGTCCTTTTTCCAATTTAATAAGAGTCATGTTATGAGAACTGCATTGGAAAACAATAAAATAAGGTTATTCCTAGGGTCATGAGGACACCCCCGTATTAGCGTAAAAACAATATAAGAAGCCAAGATAAATATAATAGACTAGTAAATATTAGCTACAGAGCGACAAAACACTAGGACGATGATAACCTAGTAAGCTTTTATATATTTAATGTTCCTCAGTGGACGTGTAATCTAACATCATCGCCGAGAAAGGTTAAGGGAGTTGTAGCATTTGAGTCTTAGAGAAGGTAGAATACTAGCTTGGGAGCCTCACAAACTATTTGAACTAATGTAGTCCTCTTAGCTGAGCACAAAATATGCCAATGAAAGGGGTTGTAAGCACCTTGAAAAAAAATCCTGGACATTACATTTCATAACCAAATCTGTAATTATGTACAACAAGTTCATGATATAAAACAAGAACCACAGAAATAGAGCGTACATGAAACCTTACATTCTTATGATGGAAAAATTGTAGAAGGCATGCACCTTTAGATATACCGCTCATTGTTACATCTTGAAAATATTCACTGTAGAGGTATGTGCTAGGTCCAATGCTAGTAGTTCAACAATAGAAGAATTTGAATAAACATTCAAGAAGACGAAGGAAATATGTAGAAAATCCTCAACCCCTGGGAAATGGAAATGGAAATTGTAAGCTTGAGTAGTGATGGTTAATCTGACCATAACAATCCTAGAACAGGAAAAGCCCAAATCTTTACATGGTTAGGGGTTTCAAATTTTTACATTGTGAGTTACTAGTAGATTTTGTTTCTTTCACCCAATCCATAAAATATTTGCCAATGATATTAGAAGGACATACGATTTGCACATTGGGCATAATATGCATTATGCCAGTAATAAGGACAATTACCTAAGATGCATATAGGACGATACCAGTAAGATAGGTATTACAACTGAAACCGACATAGGAAACAACTATGTTGGGATGATAAACTATAACAAAAGTGTAAATCATTGGATAACAAGAATTACCTACCAATAATGGGCCTATTGGTGCACCAACAATGAGGAAATTTCTATGGGTTGCCATCTGGTTGCATGTAGCACCATCCAACATACCAATGTGATTGTATCAATACTAGAAATGAAGAAGAAACCAAGTCACCCATAGCAAGAGCCAACATACCAATGTGGTTGTATCGAACTAGGAAGGCAAAAAAAGCAAGTGTGAAACTTACCAAAGAGATGATAGGTTTTTGGTGAACGACTAGGGATCGTTAGATCTAGCAGATAGATCCAAGTCATTCATATGAGTGGGGTTGACAGACGCATGGGATTATCACATGGCCAAAATAATGTGGGAAAGAACTAGTGTTTCAAGTGTCTTAGGAGAACTCAGGACCATTGTCTGCATCCAAGATTGTGAAAGACTAGACAAGCATGCCAATGAAATAAATTGTGATGTATTAGAAATAAAATGTTACACTCTACACATATACCGCTGAATTTTTTGATTGGAAAACATGATCATGTTGATATTATTTCCATATTAAAAACCATCTGAGATATTACCCATGTTAATTGTAAGGGGAACCGAACATCTAAACATTGCACCTAGGTAACATAATAAGTGTGATCATAAAGTTACAAATTCTATACCTATAATGAAGGCGAGAAAGCAAAGGAATTTCTTTAGTACCTTCACTCAAGAGAAGTACTTTCAAACACAAGATAAAGATCCTTTTTCTAAGAAAACTAATAACGACATATTACTCAACAAGTAACTACATAACGAGATAAATAATAATATTTCTACCATGTAGCATATCATTTCGATGTGACGAAGACAATGTACATCACATACATCGAAGTTATTTATGACAGATAAAAATGGAGACCCATTTTGTAAGTGTAGATTGAGAATAAGAATGTTCTCAAAGGACATCAGAAAATCATACCTACATGGTGTTATGATAAAATATTAGAAGTATAGAGATATACACATGTAAGTAAATATATTCTTGAATTATTCAGGAAGCTATCGTGATCATAGTAGAGTTCGTCGTATGAACGCTACAAACTTTATGAGGTAATAGTACTAATGCTATTAAAAAAATAAATAAATGGAGTGACTATAAATAGGAGTTGTGACATTTACTAATGTTGTTGTGCTATTTAATAGTCTTCATGGGTGTGGTTGATTCGTTGACCTTGGTTCACATTTTATAAATATGACTAAAATTTGTTGGTGAGAACTCATTATGGTCAACAAGGGTTGTTGATGGTTAATTGTGGCTTAAAAGTGCTTATGAGACTAACCATGGTTGATGAGCTTGACCTTTGTTTACTATGGTTGATTATGGTGATCATGGTTGATTGCGGTTTACCTTTCATGAGAATGGATGACTATGGTTGACTATTGTTAGCAACAGTTTCATTTTGCTTCCCAAGGTTAAGTATGATTGATTTAGATAGATGATGGTTGACAATGAAATACCATGTTGGCCATGGTTGACTTTGTATTACTATGGTTACTTATCCATGATTGATTTAGATAGATGATGGTTGACAATGAAATACCATGTTGGCCATGGTTGACTTTGTATTACTATGGTTACTTATGGATAAACAAGGTTGACCATGGTTACGTTTGCTAAGCACGGTTGACTATAATGACTATATTTGGCCATGTAAGCTATGTATATCTGTATCTAATCATGGTTTATAATTGTTGAATATGAGTCCTATTAAAGGATAACATTGATTATGTTTGACCATAGTTAGAAATGTTTGAACATGACGAACATTGGGGAGTATGATCTACATTTTTTGAGTACATATGACCATGGATGATAATCATTAGACATGGGTGACCATGTTTGGCTAAGGATGACCATGAATGATCATGATTAAATATACTTCAACATGGTTGAGCATTGTTGCCACATTATTACAACAGGTTATGTTTATCGCCTTGCAAAATTGCATTTATTTCTTACATGTTATGATGTCATAATATCAATATCACAAAACAATATTAGGCTACAAACATCACATAGTGAATTTTTATTTTTTCATTACATCGCAACATTGAGTTATGGTTCTCTCATTAAAATCTAGTTTTTTTTTTTTTGTCACAATAGTATGTTAAGTTATGTTTTCCACATTGCAACGCGGGGACATATTCGTGGAATTACAATGTCAAGTAATATTCGTCACATCATGACATTAATTTAAGTTTATCACATTGTGAATTCAAGTTATGTTCACTGCATTACAATGTTGGGCTATGTTTGGCACATTCTAATCTTCAATTATCTATTGCACATTGTCACATCAAGATATGTTCATCAAATTATGATGATAGGACATGGTGATCACAATATCACAATATATTTTGTTGGATTGCATCAAAGTGTGATGTTGGTAAAGGGTAATGTTTGAATTCCACATAAAGATACATCCATCACATGGTGAGTTTAAGCAGCTATAGATTACATCACAATGTGATATTTGTGAAGTGATATATTCAATTTGACATTAGGATATGTTTTTCATATTGTGACTTTAGGCTATGATGTATTTGATCACAAGGTAATGTTGGTAAAGGATTATGTTTGAATATAACATTAAGATATTTTTATCACATAATGATCCTATGCTTATGTTGGTCACATTACAATGTTGTCTTATGTTCATGAAGAAATGATTTCTGAAATGCTTGAATGATGGGCTATGTTTAACATATGGAAAATTTTTGAAGTGTTATGCTAGTTTTCATCACATTTTGACACTCATCACATTTGACTTTTGGGTTTTGACAGATATCAATGTTCATTTTGCAATGCCACATGTTGCACAAGACTTTTGCTATCTAATGTAAGCTTCCAAAATATTTACTTTATATAATGACGTTTATCATAGTTGGTGTATGTAAACCATCATTTGTTTAGTCTGAAATGACTTTGCATGTGCATGGTCAATTATGATTGATTTTCAACACTTTACAACATTTTTGAGTTATTTTGAAATGAAACATGAAGTGTGTTCATGACAATGCAACATTGAGTTACGTTCATCACATTGTAACCTTCATTAAGAATTGTGTTGAATTTTGATATTCTCTTATGAATATTACACCTTGTAATATTCATCTTTGTTTTTTTTTGTCAAATTAATACATTTATTTATGGTAACACTACATTGCAATATCCATTGTAGATTTTAACGCATTACAATATTCTTAAGGGTCACGATGCATTATGAAATTCGTCCTATATGCCTTATAAGGAAATGTTGCTTTCCTCATTAGTTATGTCATAATGTGATTTTCATGAACAATTGTGTTATGTTTTAAGGAATATATGAATATTACCATTAGTGGCATAGGTTTGCGATGGTTGGCCATGATTAAGTATGATTAGCCATGGGATATCATATTAATATGGTTGATATAGTTTGTCTACAATTATGTTGCATTTCCACATTGATGTTCATTCACTTATATTAGATGTATATGTCTTATAATAGGTGTAGCACATTATAATGCCCCTTAATAATATTATTACATGGAGATGTTATAGAAGGATTACATTAAATTATGACATTCCTAATAGTAATATATATGTTGGGATATTCAATTTTTTTTACTAATGTCGAATTAAACATTTCTCAATCTTATTTCACAATGTGACGTTCACCCATGATTTTATCACTTTCTTATAGTCTTCAAAGTTTACATTTCTTTGTGATGTCCTTAAAAAATATAATGCATAACTACATTCACTTTAATTGATTTATAGCTAATTCTTATAAAACATAATTATTATAAAATAAAAAAATTTTTAAGAACAAATTTAGTGTATAATACTTTCTCATTTAAAATAAACAATATTCAATTATTTAATAAAATAAAAACGGAAATATGTTTAATAACATTTTTTTTTAACAAAAATGTATTTAATAAATTTCCTTTAAAGAATGCATATTGAATAAAAAGATCTATTACAAATAATATTATGAGAATAAAATAAAAAACATAATATAATGATCTAATTGTTCAGAAATATTAATATTAAAAAATGTTAAATAAATAAAAATATATTTCTATTAATTACATTAAAAATTGGATAGGAACATGAATATACAATAAAATACATATAACAATGAGTTTTAAAAATTAATATTTAAAAATTAAATGTATATAAACTCCTTTGTATTACAATGCATGTGTTTTAGCAATGAAATATATTGTTAATGATAAGTGAATTTCATATCTCATGTTGCATGAAGAAATAAATAATATTATATTTAGGTCTAGAGATATATGGGGAGATATTTATCGGAGGGATTTTATTTTATTATAGATTTTTTTATAAATCTTAATCTTTTATAATAAAATTTAATAACATTTGTAAATTTTTGTGATTATATAAATGATTGGTGCATAAGTTATGTAACCAAGAATTAAATTTGGAGATAATAAACAAAGTCCGCAACAAGGCATTTGTGGCATCGTTGTAGAATTTGAAATCAGAGGCTATGTCGTCCGCGCGAGCACTAGCTTCATTTGGTCATAACCATCGCCGTTGCAATATTCAACTATTTTATAACAACCGTCATTGCCACTTGGGCTCAATCGTTGCCCATGTTTGCGCTTATAGGCTTTCATTCAATTCAAGAACGTAAAAAATCTTCATAGAAAGCCCTCATTATCATCTTAGAGAAAAATAATTCAAAATTTAGATTACAGTAAGAGTATCCCGCGTCCCCGGATGCGGGTGATTGAGGCGGCATTTACGGTGAAGAGACAAAGGTGGGGCTAGGAAGTTCGGCACCTGCCCACCTAGTACATAGGGTTAAATACATTTAAGTGGGAGAGCGCTCGACATGCACAAAGTGTAAGGTTAAATAGATCAAATTCCAGTGGCTCTGGTCCTCACCTCTTGTCTCCGCGAAGGTTCTTCTCTCTGCATGCTCGGACCTGCAAGAGATGACGGCGTTCTTCAATGCTGCAGTAATGGAAGAGGCTTCTCGAGGCATGCCAAGGCGAGGGTCTGTTTTGGGTTTGTGATGAAGTCATTTGGGCTGTTTCACTTGGCTCATCCCCTCGCCTCAGGTCTCATTTCGGTTTTCAGGATTTCTGGGGTTAGCTCTTTTTTCTCTGAGGGATTTCGGTACATCCTGGGGAAAGTCTCTCTCGAGCTTGGCTTCGACCTCCTAGAGCGGCTCCTGCTGCTCCTCTCTTTCCTCCGCCGGGTCTCAAGCTCTTGTCTGGTGGTCTTAGTCTCGACTTCTCATCATCTGGTCTCAGGGTTTGCCTTTGGATTCGGGTGGTGGGTTTTGAGTTGTGTGTTCTGAGTTGTGTGTTCATAGCCTCTGTCCCGACGATTTATCATCTGGTCTCGGGCCTCGTCTCTGATACAGGGTGGTGGGAGATTGTCTCTGTCAATCCTAAGGTCACCCAAAATTTCTCTGGAGAGAATCACTTAGTGCTCAATTTGGTTTTGCTGGTGAAGGGCATACATAGGCTCCCCCCTGGTCTTGGTGTCTCTGTTGCTCCGCTAGCCTAATTGTTGCTCGGCCTATCCGGTATCTCATTGCCGCACCCTCACAGATGGCTCGACTTCGCCAAAGAGAGGCCAGCTCCGGCGAGCACCAACAAGCTCGTCTTTTGACTCGCCTTCCCTCTCTAGTGAACTGTTTACCGGTCGCTACCCCAGCACGCGTAGTGGGAGAGGGCGGCTCTGACCCTCCAGACACCACCCTGGGCCTCCTTCCTCGTCTGGCTCTGCAATTTTCTCTTTTAATAGTTCCCTGCATTCGCCTAGGAAAACGACTCACATCACGGTGGTCTTCCGTGAGACTACTCAGATGGAGGACTCTGATTCTCATCTGGGAGGCTTGGGGGCAGTGTCTGTTCCTTCTCCTTCCATCCAGCTGGGAATTGGAAATGCGCCTCAGTAGGATTTGACTGTTCAAGGTTGCAGCACTCAGGATGCGGAGATGATGCCGGTTGACCCTGGCCCCTCTGATCAAAAAGTTGCTCAAGCTAAGGATGTGCTGGAATTCGGATGGTGTCATATCGTGGAAGAACCACAAGATGACTAGGGAGCTCTCCCCGGCGTCGTTTTTTGGTTATGCTACGTCTATCACTAAGCAAGCTTGTTATGTAAGCTGTGTTGTGGATTTGCGGTGTTTTTTTATCTTTTTGTTAACTATGAAGCACCAAGAGAGTATCATCCTGATTCCTTGCGTGGGTTCGGATTCCTTTCTTCTCACGAGTTTTCACTTGACAATTATGCCTCTCATCAAAGCAGAGTCTTGACTTTGGTCTCTATGTAATTATATTTCTCTACTTTTTTAATAGAATGAGTCTTACTCTGAAAAAAGAAAAGATCCCGCGCAGTTACATGATCGAAGCACAACAGCACCTCCCCTACCTTCCCCACTGGATCCTCTTCTCGAGGAGGAAAAGCACACTCTTTTCGTTTAACAAGATCCCTTACAGTACTTAATTAGTTTAATGTTCATTAACGACAATAATTCAAACATTTCACAGAGACACACTGAGCCTTGAGGTAGACCACAAAAGCCAGAGCCATCTTCATCAGGATTTATGATAGATTTAATAAATATTTTGGAATTTCATAGATTATTTTTTTTATCTATTAGATTTTAAAATATTCCCAAAATTTATAAACAAATTAAATTCAATAAATAATAATAACACCTTCAAAACAAAATAAAAATGATATGATGGATAAAAATCAGAACACAACCACTAAAACTAACCACATAACTGACTCAACTAAATACAAAAATGTATATATGAAATATCAATTTTTAAATTTTCTAATAGATTGCAATCTGATCAGCCCCTTCCAAACAGTAATTTCATTCATTAATTATCTGTGCCACAGACCAAGAGTATGAGATAAAACATAGCTCTCGCATTCAATAAAGCTTTGCAGGTTGTTTCAACTTTCCATTGTAACGTTTCTTACAATTTGATGGAGAACAGATGCCTTGTTGCGGCCATTGTTTATTAGCTCCAAATATCAAGCTATTTCATATTCCACATTGCATTATCAAACTTTTTATTTTTTTAAATATAATATTAATTTTGAAACTTTGTACGTTTTTATAAATCTTATTTTTTTATAATAAAATTTGATAATGTAAAAGAATAATCATTAACCATTTATTTAAAA